>VZQC01003508.1:4310018-4427221 GCA_009823505.1 Rhizomys pruinosus
TCGTGCAATGCCGCGGAGGTCAGAAGAGGGTCTCAGATTCCCCTGGAACTGGAGTTCTCCTGGAATTGGAGTTACAGACGGTTCTTAGCCGCCATGTGGGTGCTGGGGATCGAACCCGGGTCCTCTGCAAGAGCATCGGTGCTCTTAACCGCTAGGCTATCTCTCCAGCCCCCAACTCTCTGTTTTCAACACAGGTCTCTAACTAGGACATGAGGACTATTTGGATTCTGCTAGGGTGATTGGTCAGCGAGCCCCAGAGGTCCTTCTGTCTCTCCCTCCTCAGTGTTAGGATCCCAAGTTCAGTCCACCAGACCTAGATGCTTCTGTAGATGCTGAAGACTGAACCCAGGACCTCATCCCTGCACAGCAGGCACTTTCCTGACTGAGTCATTATCCCAGCACCCACAAAATGTTTTAAGAGTTATTCATTATAGATGTGTGGAAATGTGAGAACGGCCTTTTATTTTTCTATTTGACTTTAGGAACTGGGTAACCAATTCAGGACTTCACTTCAGCCAGGCAAGCCCTCTAGTGTAGCTAACCCCTCAGCTCTGAGTATTTCTTTATAGTTCATGCTTTTCTTTTTTTACCTCCAGATTGTCTTTTATGAGTTTATTTTATCTTTTAGCAATTTTTTTTTTTTACTTTCAAGAGAATTTTGAGAGGGAAGTAATTTAAATAAATGTCAATTTGCCCTCTGACAAGTCTGACTAGGAAAGCCAATTGTCCATACTTTTCTCAAGATACTTGAGAAAATTACAAACAGTTGGAAAATATCAGTGCTGTAATCCACTGATGTGGATTGAGAGATGTACACAATGTTTTCATGGCCAGAGTTTGTAACTGACTTGGGGCACGATGTGGAGGGTGACTGGATATGATACCTTACGCTATGGAACAATCCTGAAACTGTGCATCAGATACTTTCCAGCTGGATGATGGAACCTTTCAGAACAGACATCTTCATCTAATGTGAGTAGAGGACACAGTTAAGATAAGTGTAAAGAACTGTGGATCAAATCACCCCAGCTACAGGCTCTGCCTTTTCCTCACATCCCTGACCCCAGCCACATTTGCCTGCAAGCCTGTGATTCCTGGAACTCTCAGCAGACTTCTCCAGTACTCACCACCTAAGTGACAAGCAAGTTTCTCTCTTTGACTCTGCTGGGAAAACAGACTTGACTCTGCCACGTTTCCTCACAATTCTGGTGCTGTTTATTACTGTACAATTAGCAAGAAACTCCAGAAAACGAACTGATTTTGTTTTTCTTGCAAAGCTCAGTTCCCAAACTAGCACAATCAATGAAACCTATTTTTACCCAGGACTATCATATAACAGCTTTGAAAACTGTAGCTGAATAAAAACTAAAAACTCCATTGTTTATTTTTGGCACCTTTTTTATCCACTCTTATGTCGCTGAATCACTAGGCTGATCTCATGATGTGTCTGTGGTGAATGGCGTGGGAATAAAAGTGAATGTTCAGGGGCTGGATAGATGGCCTAGTGGTTAAGAGTGCCGACTGTTCTTGCAGAGGACCTGGGTTCGATCCCCAGCACCCACATGGCGGCTGAGAACCGTCTGTAACTCCAATTCCAGGAGAACTCCAGTTCCAGGGGAATCAGACACCCTCTTCTGACCTCTGCGGCATTGCACAACATGGGTACACAAACCTACATGCAGACAGTACATTCATATACATACAAAAATAAATAAAATAAGAATTTTTTAAAAAGTGAATGTTCAGGCATCTCTGTGGTGTGCTGACTTAAAGTCACAAGAGATAGTTGATAGATAGAAGATAGATGATAGATAAATAGATAGATAGATAGATAGATGATAATGACAGATGAATGACAGGTGATAAATACATTAGATAGATAGATGATAGATGGATAGATGACAGATGGATGATAGATGATACATAAGATAGATAGATGATAGATAGATAGATAGATAGATAGATAGATAGATAGATAGATGATAGATAGATAGCTAGGTGATAGATAGATAGATAGATAGATAGATGATAGATAGATAAATAGATGATAGATAGATGATAGATAGATAGATAGATAGATAGATAGATAGATAGATAGATAGATAGATATCCATCCAAGAGTAGTATACCTGGGTCATATAATAGCTCAATTTTTAGATTTTTTAAGTTTTTTCAAAGCCAATTTTTATTGAAGCTTAGATTTTTTTAAGTTTTCTGAGGAACCTCCAACCTGATTTCCATTGTAGCTGGATGAATTTTTCTTAGCTTTTTTTTTTAGCTTTTTTTTATGTGTATGAATGCACTGTCTGCATGTAGGTTTGTGCACCCATATCCCATGCTGTGCAATGCCATGGAGGTCAGAAGAGGGTGTCAGATTCCCCTGGAACTGGAGTTAAAGATGGTTCTCAGCTGCCATGTGGGTGCTGGGGATCGAACCTGGGTCCTCTGCAAGAGCAGTTGGTGCTCTTAACCACTAGGCTATCTCTCCAGCCCCTGGATGAATTTTTATTCCCATCAGTAGTGTATAAAGTTCCGTCTTTCAAACACCCATACTGGCATTTTCTTTTGCTTGTATTCTACATGATAAATGTTCTGACTGTGGTGGTCTAGAATCTCAATGTCATTTTATTTTATTTTTGTTTTTTAAAATATTTTATTTATTATTTTATATGTAGGAGTATATTGCCTGCATGTATGTAGGTACACCCATGTCATGCAATGCCCATGGAGGTCAGAAGAGAGTATCAGAATCCCCTGAAACTGGAGTTACAGACATTTGTTAGCTGCCACGGGAGTGCCAGGAACTGAATCTGGATCCTCTCCAAGAGCAGCCACTGCTCTAACTGCTGAGCCATCTCTCCAGACTCTTCTTTTGCTTGTTTTTCTTTTAGATAAGGTCTCCTTATAGCCCCAGCTGCCCCAGAACTCAGTAAGTAGACCAGGCTGGCCTAGAACTCATAGACATCCACCTGCCTCTGCCTCCTAAGTGCTGGGATGCCAAGGGATGCCAAGCTCAATGTAGATTTAACTATATAGATATATAAAAGTGTGTATGTCTGTGTCTCTGTGTTTGTATGTGTGTGTTGGTTGTGTGCATGCCTGTGTTTGTGTCTGTATCTGTGTCTGTTTGTCTCTGTGTGACATGAAAGCAGAAGAGAGACTGTGGGGAGACCTAGATTAGTTAGACTGAGGAGAAAGGACAAAGCACAAGATTTGGAGAAAGGGAAGTGAGGGGAGGGTGAACATGGTCAGACAGCCACCTTTTAAATCACTTTCACTTATTTATTTGTGTGTGCTGTGTGGCACATCTGGAGGTCAGGTCCATCCTCCTACTGTGTTGGTCCTGGGGATCAAACTTGGGTCCTCATGCACGGTAGCAAGGCACTTACCCCGCTGAGCTAGTTCGCTGCCCAATATCCAACTTTTAAATTTTTTTTTAAGACTTTTTTTTTTAAATTAGTTTTTATTGATGCTTTGTGCATTTCATACATTTTTTCCAATTCAGTTCAGGCTTATTTCCCTTTCCCTCCCCCCCCCCACCCCCACCCCATCCCAGATCATGCATTCTGCCATAACTGTCCTGCATCTTTCTCTCAGTTTTTTTTTTCATTTTTAGCTATAAGTGATAATCCATGAGTACTAGCATCCTTCATGCAAAACCTATCTGCAGGCTGTTGTGCCCAAACACCTACAGCCCCACCATCCAGTGGGGGGTGACAGGTTGTTTGTTCAATCAAGTTGATCAAATGAGTGTCTAGACTACATTGCTGTAGTTTCACCATTCACCCCAATCGCAGCCCTTACATTCTACCACGCCCCCTCTTCCGCAGGTTGTTCCCTAGGCTTAGAAAAGGGGCACAGGTGGATGAGAGGTAAAACAGTCCACTCTCTCTGGAGCTGTTAACTTGGACTCTGGTCAATTCTGGCTGTTTCCTTTAAATTTTTTAAACTTAGAGGAAATAAGCATGGAAAGACATAGCCATAGAAATGAAAGTATCTGAAAACGCAGGGGACAGATGTCAAAAGTCAAAAGAATAGAACAAATTCACGGTATAGGATTTCATGTTGGGTTTCTATCCAGTGTAAGAAGAGGAGGTTGGTTCTTCTTTCTAAGGAATGGGGAATCTTGACAAAAGGTCTTCCCTCTTGGGAATAAGAAAATGTGTCACAGGGGTTCTTAAGCAGGTTGGAGAAACGAAGCTTGAAAGTGTGACGAGAGAAGCCTGGGAACGTGAGAAGTTCAAATTCATCTCTGTTTTGCCACATAAAGACTGGATGAAGATGGTTTTGGGGCAAGATCATGACAGGTACCAGATACTAAAGCTATTCAAGGTGTACGACACAACTACAACTTAGGAAGTTGTATTTGGTTCTGTATATTTAAAAGTTATTCATCTCACACCCCAAAGAAAGATTTCTGAAGTGCTCTAGGGAACTTCGTCTCACTGCAAACTGACATGACTAACACACAGGTCTTATTTCAGAATGAATTAGTGGTGCTCATGTCTGGAAGGTCCTTACCCAGCTTTAAGGTTAGCTTCTGTGTATATGTATATGTGTATATATGAATCAGGTTATGGCAGTGTATACCTTTAATCCCAACACTCAAGAGGCAGAAGCGGGTGGACTTCTGTGAGTTTCAGGCCAGCCTGGTCTACATAGTGAGCCAGAACAGCCAGGGTGACATAGTGAGACTCTATTTCAAAACAACCAAGCTAGACAAGTATGGTGGCACACACCTTATTCCCAGCACTCAGATAAAGGTGGAGCTCTGTGAGATGGAGGCCAGCCTGGTCTAGTTAGCGAGTTCTAGGCTAGCTGGGGACAGGCCTAGACTCTGTCTCTAAATAAATTAATAAATAACCAAATGATACATAATTACACAATTGTATGTAAATAATTAATATCCAACAGAGTCCCATAGAATGATAAAATAAAATATTAAATTTACCTATATCAGATGGGATAAGAAAACCACACTTTAAAGTAATAATTACTGCAATAATTGGTTTTTATAGTAACAGAAGAGCTTTGTTTAAAAAACACAGGGAGTATGACATACAGGAAAACTAAAGATGTTTAGAATTTATTTTTTAATTTATGTATATGAGTATAGTGTCTGCATGTATGAAAGTGAACCCATGTTGTGCAGTGTCCTTGAAGGGCAGAAGACAGCCTCAGATCTTCTGGAACTAGAGTAACAGAGGGTTGTTAGCCCCCATGTAGATCCTGGGAATCAAACCTGTCTCCTCTGCAAGAGCAGCCAGTGCTCTCAAGCACTGAGCCATCTCTCTAGCCCCAATGCTTAAACTTTTAAAGAAACTGTGAAGAAGACTAACAGGGAGGCTGTACACAGGCTGAAACAAAAGCCCCTTCAAAGCTGGAGTCTCACGCAGAGACTCCACTTTTCTGGTAACTATATTGCAAATGTCTGTTGTTCAGAAATCTCCATCAGCCAATGGTGTGAACAGCCAAGCCAGTGGGAGAGGCAGCTTGGTTCCAACTGGCAGATGTCAACGATTAGAGGCTGAGTAGACCAGAAAGCATTCTTTTCATTCTTTTGTGGCATAAATTTTTACAGGGAAAATAGATGTATGTATGTTGTTGTGTCAAATTTAAAAGATTAATCTCTTCCTTCTGTACCTTAGAATGATTCAAAGGAATCACAATAAGGCACAATCCAAATGAACAGGAACTCTACACTAAGTGGACGCTTTACCTAAGGCCAGGAACAGAGGGAGTAAAAAGTCCTGGCTCCGGGGAAAACAGCAGACGGCAAACAGATACAAATTAGCTTGGACTGGAGCAGATCTCAGGTGCCAACAATGTGTCTCAAACCTCTTGGGCTCTAGACCTTCCTATGGATCTGACAGGACCCATTAGCACAGCTATGCCTATAAGCCAGATGCTCACCAGAAATCCCCAGGGCTTGGATTATTCTTAAGCCTAATGGAGCTATGGCTTCATCTGGCTACTTTTAAAGACATCTTCTTGGCCTCAGGACGGTCTGTGGTGAAGCCACAGTCCTTCCTAAGCCTCTCCAGGTGTTCTGATGACTGGCCAGGTGCAAGAAGTTACTGGGGGTAACTCCACGCAGATGCATTATTTGGAATTATATGTTCTCATTTCCTCTCTGAACATCTGGTAGACTTCCGAGTCACACATTCTTCTGAAAAACTCAATCCCCAACCCTACTTCTCAGTTCATGGACTGATTGAGAAAGGAAACCATTATTTCTCTCATACATCAGCCTTATAAGGCTGGGCAAGTCTGTTTTTACATTTTCCTGTGTACCAAAATGGAAAATGAATACTAACACAGATAAATGACCTGAAACAACAGGCTTTACAATAAAACTGAAAGAACAAATGAGAGAGGAGCCCCATCAGTAAAGGGCTTGTCATGAAGTGTGAAGATCTCAGTGCAATCCACAGTAAACACATAAGAAGCCAGATGTGGTGGTGCATGCTTGTCCCAGGGAGATGAGAGCAAGCATCTGCTCATCCTAGACAGGGCTCTGATAACAGACCAAAGAATAGATTCCACCAAAGTCCAACTTGGCAAAGTAGCGAGTGGGTTTATTGGGTTACTAACAGGAGTATAAAGTGAGAGGTTACTTACTGGGCACAGACAACTCAAAAGGAAGCTGAATGAATGAAAAGCCTAGCCAGCATGGTTTGAGGAGTCATTAAATCTGTATTCTTGGCATTTTCTGAAGGACATACAGGGGGTTTGACAGGCTGAAGATACTCTACTGCTCAGCAGTCCTTACTTCTTATACAACCTTGGGGAAGAGCCTTAGGAAGCCCATTGGTTTTAGGAACTTCCTGAGACATGTGAGTTGTCTGCTCTTTGAGTTTTGTGACTTTTGTGTACTTCTCAGGTCTTAAGGAACCTCCTTCCAGGATTGAATATTTCAATTTAGAGGAAATTGCTACACAGGATAGCACTGGGGAGGCAGACAGCTGCCTGATGACAGTGTTGCTCCATGGTCACCCAACCTAGCCTAATTGGCAAGCCCCATGACCCAATGAGAGACTGCTTCAAAACATAAGGTGGTCAGCTCCTGAAGAAGGACATCAAAGGGTGACCTTTGCTTCCACACACACCTGCAGTTACACGCACACATGCACACACACACACACACACACACACACACAGACTGACAAACTAAGTCTGCTTTTCATGTTCCTGCTAAAAGAATCCATTTGGAAAGACTAATCCTTCAGCTGGCTCAGGCTGCCTTTTCATGCTGTTTGCTCTTTTACTCTGACCACCTCGCTTGTCCATAAACAACTACTTGTCAGTGAGGGTAAGGCAGGTATGTCCTGGTCATTTCTTTTCCATTGCACACCTGTGAATATATCAGAGTTTACTGAAACTTTAGGGAAATTTTCAAAGCTTGCAACAAAGGACACTTTCAGTCTAAAGCTAGCAAATTCAAGCAATCTGAGCCTACCTTGAAGGATTATGTTCACCAATTGGCATAAGGCCACTCCGAGGTCAGGGTGAAAGAGAACACTAGCAGCTATGTGGACAGCAGGTGTCTGCTCGAGCTCTCTTGAGCTCCCATGATGCATAGTCACCTTATCCAAAGTCATCGTTTCTACATTTATGTACATTGCATTACATTTTAGGAATCACTGACTTGACCTCAATACACACCCTTCCCTCAAGAAGTCTATTTTCTCTAAGATTTGGCAAAAGAGAGGAAAGGGTTGTTCTCTACATCTATCTTCTATGAAAAGATGTCAGGAAATCAATGACATTTCAAGTCTGTAGTCTTTCAAACTGTTCTCACCCTAATGATCCTTGACTATACTTCTTTATTATTATTCAATAGAGAAAATTCCAATGCATGTAGGCATACACACAGATTCTTCCTGAAGAACAAACATCTCGCAATCTACAATGCTGAGCTTTTTTCTTTCTTTCTTTCTTTTCTTTTCTTTCTTTCTTTCTTTCTTTCTTTCTTTCTTTCTTTCTTTCTTTCTTGGTGAATTTTCTGGAATGTTTGCCTGTACTCAGGGCTTCTCTCCTATGGGCATCAACACTACCACCATTCTCCATTGTGAACATCATAAATGACTCCACATACTGCCAAAAGCCCCTACAAGGAAAATTCTCCCCAGTTGATAACTATTACTGTAGGATCTTATACTACTTTGAGTCGTTTTTGGTGTTACTCTTCACAATTTCATTTTCAAATATCCCCTCTCCCAGAATTGAGAGTACCAAGAACTTGGACTAAGACAGAGCAGCAAGTACCCAGGAGATGTTATCTTAGTGCCAAAGGCCCTTGAAGCTGTGTTTTGCAAGGACTTAAGTGAATCCCCTAGGCAAGGTCCATCCTTTTTAACAATGGTCTGAGGGAGGGATGGAAGCAGCACCAGTCTGACCACTTCAAGTTGAAAAAGTCATTAAGGACAACTGGCTTAAGTGGATGGAGAGCTTTCTGGGAAGAAATTTGGGCCTGAATTCTATCAAAACTCTGATGGTGAGAAGATGAAGTCTAGTCAGTGGCATCAACCAGAGCATCTTATTCAGTTCTTGAGCACAATAGAAACTCATTCTCTAGTAGGTACTTTCTCTCTGATGACTCAGTTATTCGAAAATGAAGTAATTTAAGATCAATTATTAAATTGATACTTTTAACTAAGAAAATATGTGATGTGGCTGTCACCACATGATTATCCAATGTTACTGGTTCCTGAGCATTAAATTCTAGAAACCAAATCACGAACACTCTTCATACTAAACATAGGATATTTATTAAAACACTACTGAGACTCGCTTCAAAGCAAAGAGAGAAAATTATGTATAAGTAAATATGAAGAAAAGATGACAAGGAAATAGACTGAAGAACTCTTGAATTTAAGACACAGTGAAGAAGGTACAGTTAGCTGTGTCCCAGCAGCCCTTTCTCTATTCTTTTGCTTAAAGAATTCAGAGAACCCCCAATGCCATCATTCTAGGCTGTGGCTGAGAGAGGATCAGTCTCTCCATCTACAGGAATGACCCTGGGCCTTAAAGCTACCAGAATATCCTATCTCCTGCTCCTGTGTGTTTTATTTAAGGAACAGTTAGAATGCTCATTTTAAACCACAGAGAAAGAGTGAATCCCAGAATGCTCTTGAAATACTAAAGTAAAGGAACCTTTGTCTGCCACCAAGTGATACTCTGTGAACTTTAGGCATCTGGGACACTGCAGTTCATTGATGTGATGAGCTGAGAGACTAGAGCTGTATTAGAACAAGGGAGGAAGGCATAGACAAGGCCATGTGAAAATGTCCACACCACAGGCTGCAGCAAGGAGAAAGATGTGGCTGTAAGGTCCACACAGCATCTTCTGAAGGTAGATCATATTTGAACTTTTAGTTAGAAGTTAACACAGTCCCAAGAATGTGAAAGAATGGATGGCCTAGATTCTCTGTCAAATTTTCTGTGACCAGGACATTCCTAATAACAAGAGTATGTCATGAATATCAAATTGAGATGAGGTCTTTGTTTGTGAAAACTTTGCAAAGGCATTTATGAGGGATAGTGCCTGACAGGAGCCAATTTACCCCAAATGCCAAAGGAGGATACTAGATGTGGTAGCATATACTGAAAATCTCTGCAGAGGGGAGATAGAAGCAGGAAGGTTCTGAGTTTGAGTTCCTAGCTTTCCCAGGAAACTATCTCAAAAAATCAAAACAATAATGTTTGTAATTTCTAATCGCGTGTGTGTGTGTGTATGTGTGTCTGTGTGTGTGATGTGAGTGCAGGTATCCTTGGAGACTAAAAGAGGGTGTTATACCCCCTGGAACTGGAGTTACAGGAGGTTGTAAGCTGCCTTATGTGTGTGCTGGAAACTGAACTCAAGTGCTCTGTAAGAGCAGTAGGTGCTACACGCTGAATCACTGAGCTCTCTCTGCCGCTCCAGCATTAACAAATTTTAAAAGAGGAATGAGATTGTCTCTGAAATAATATCCTTTTGATTAAATACTGTTAAAAGCATTAATACCTAATTCATATTTATTTCTAATTCAGATTTGCTTTCAATTGATTATTCATTGTAGTCTTACTGAGATAAGATTACCAAGGTCAAGTAGGAAGTCATTGTATTTTTTTAGGTTTTTGTTTTTTGACCCATGAGTCTCCAGAAGACAGTTGTATTATACATACCTATAGAGTGGCATCAAGGCACATGTTTCATCAAATTCACCCATGCTGTTTTGGATGACTGTATGTGATTAACTTGGGAAGCAAACTTAATTTTTACGTTAAATCATCTTATAGGTGAAAGAGAATGCTACAAGGTGATACTATACAACAGAGAAATTATAGAGAACATTTGTATGTGCCAATCCCAAAGCTATTGTTATACAGATTTTATGTAAAACAAATGTGGACAACAGCGATTTATATCTCCATTTAACTCAGATACATTACCGTTTTTATCTGAGCCTGTAAACCAATGTTGTTTAATATACACATAGTTATTTTTACTAAGTCCTAAAACACCATGTAACCTGTAGACAGTGTCTGGGCAAAACTGGATACTTGTTGAACTCATGACAATTAAATATGCATTAATCGAATATACATCCGTGTCCCTCTCCCGCCCCTCCCCACCTTCCCAATTCACCATTTCAGGCAGTTTTCTGATGCACTCTTTCTGTTGTTGTTCTTTTACTATGCATCCCTCTCCAAGAGAAATATTTATATCTGGGTTATTGGCACTAGCATCCACATATAAGGGACACCATTTGTCGTTTGTTTTTCTGGGACTTCACTCAACATAATGTCTTCTAGCTCCATCCATTTACCTGCAAAGTTCATGATGTTGTCCCTCTTTACCGCTGCATAGAACTCCATTGTATACATATACCATATTTTCTCTATCCACTTGTCAGTTGAGGGGTACCTGGGCTGGTTCCAGCTTTTTGCTATTGTGAACAGAGCTGCAATAAACATAGCTGTACATGTATCTTTGCAGTAAGATGTGTCTTGTGGATATATACCCAGGAGTGGTATGACTGGGTCAAATGGCAGGCTCATTTTGAGTCTTCTAAGGGTTCTCCACACTGCTTTCCATAGTGGCTGTACAAGTTTACATTCCCACCAGCAATTGATGAGTGTTCCTCTTTCCCCACAACCTCTCCAGCACTTGGTATCATTCATATTCCTGATCCTATTTTGGGGGACCGGAGAGATGGCTCAACAGTTAAGAGCACTGACCTAGCAGAAGCCCTGGATTCTATAGCCAGCACCCACAGGGTGACTAACAATCATCTGTAACTGCAGTTCCTGAGGATCAGATGCTCTCTTTTGACCTCTGAGGGTACGGTAAGAAATGGGTGCCCTTGTACACATGCCCACAATACACGTATAAAATAAAAATAGGGCTGGAGAGATGGCCTAGCAGTTAAGAGCACCGACCGCTCTTACAGAGGACCTGGGTTCGATCCCCAGCACCCACATGGCCGCTAAGAACGGTCTGAAACTCCCATTCCAGGAGAACTACAGTTCCAGGGGAATTTGACAGCCTCTTCTGACCTCCGAGGCATTGCATGACACGGGTGTACAGACCTGCATGCAGACAGTAAATTCATATACACACAGAAATAAATAAAGTTTAAAAAAATAAAAAAAATAATAATAAAACACTTTTAAAAACTCATTGTTTACCAAGTTGGCCTCTAGTGTAACCATTGCTTTGGTGTGTTCTGGATTTCCTTTCTGGGATGAGTATATTCGTGTGTGTGTGTGTGTGTGTGTGTGTGTGTGTGTGTGTGTATGATATACTGCCCCAGGAAACGTCTGTCACATGACAATCACGTATCTGAGTTCTTTGGAACACGTATAAATGCTGTTCCAAAGAAAGCTTATGATGTATTGATTCTCCAAACGTGAAAAGGTGCAATATATTATCTATAGGCCACAAATTATTTTGTTTTTTACCCTCGCATGGTGGTTTTCATGTAGATACATGTAGGAATGACTCCCATTTATATATGTGGGTGATAGTGGGCTTTAGATAATTTATACATACAATTCTAAAATCTCTCATGGTAAAAGACCTAACTGTGACAAAATTTAGTCGTATGGAATGTTTGGAAGATACACAAAGAGTGATGCATGAACACACAGACTCAAGGAACTGGACAAGTACAATTATGGACAAGACAACCTTGATTGAAAAGTGAGCACTTGAAAGAAGAATGCAGAATCTGAAAATCCACATGAGAATTATGAACTTTAGAGAGTCTAACATGCAAGGTGTGTTCTGCAGCTAGTTCAGATATATATTGCCATTGTCCTAGCGAACAGCTTAAAATAACTCAACTGACTTTAGAACCAATGTATAAGGAAAACATATATCTTAATATAACAATATATAATATAATAATATAATATAATAATAATATATAATAAAATAATTTTAAAAAAGAAAGTCATTGCAGTCATTTTAAAATACCTAAGTTGATATACCTCTCATATACTTACCTAGCCCAATTGTCTCCTTAATTATCCATAAGACCTGTGTAATCAAGAGTATGACTATTTAAGATTGCAGTAGAATTGCAGTAAACAGTAAATATGTTAAAGTCCTTTGGGAATTGAGGAAACAACCATATTCAAAGCATTACCCAAACACAAAAGTAACTTCCTTTTTTTTTTTTAAATTGATGCTTTGTGTATTTCATACATCATTTTCCAATTCAGTTCAGGCATATATCCCCCCACCCCACCCCTACCCATCCCAGATCATGCATTCTGCCATAACTTTTCTGCATCTTTCTCTGTTTTTTTTGTTTTGTTTTGTTTTCATTTTTTTAACAATAAGTGATAATCTGTGAGTACAAGCACCCTTCATGTAAAACCAATTTGCGAGGCAGTTGTGCCAAACCCACACAAGCTCATGTGGTCCCACCACGCCAAGGGGGGTGTATGTTCAATCAGGTTTGATCAACTGAGTGTCCCAGTATATATTGTTTGGTAGTTTCACCATTCACCCCATCGCAGCCCTAATTCTACCAGGCCCCCTCTTCCAAGATTGTTCCCAGGCTTTAGAAAAGGGGCACAGGTGGATGAGAAGCAAAACAGTCTACTGTTCTCTGGAGCTGTTCGTCTTCGGTCTGCTAGTTCAATCTGGCTGTTTTCTTCATGGCTGCCAGCTGGCCAGGCAGAACCCTTCAATCCGTGTGACGAAGGAATGCTTACAACGCAATAGAGATTTAGGTATTGAAACAGGTAGTAAATATATAGCCTGTTCGATCCGACTAATGAAGCACACGCAATAGAATATATAGGAATTTAAACAGTACTAACTATTATGGTAGTTCATTTGGTATAGTACAGACGTTTGGATGGTATGGTAATCCCATGAATTACATTTTCTTCTTTTTAGTATGACAGGAAGGGTCTTCGTCGTGGCTTATAACATCTCCTAACCATTAGCAGGAATGTAAGCTGTGGCATCCACCGCCAGGGTTATTCCTCCAATGAGAGCGCTAAGACCACATTAGATTTGGGATTTACAGACTATAGTGGCTGCCACTGCTGCACAGTTATCTTCCCAGCAGATGAGGTGTAGCTGGTGCTGATGGCGGAGGAGTCCTGCTGACTCAAGGAGACCTATATTTGCTTTAATTGGTTAGTGGCCTTTGGTAACACCTCTGGCATCCAGAGGACCATCTCTGTATACTTGCAAGTGCCCGTCTCCATACATCTTTCTCCATGGTTTATTCAGGTCTTCAACAGCAGGTCTTCTTATTGCCTCTCTTCCTGCAGATACCCCAGTTTTGGAGGCAAGAGCCTTTACCATTGTGGGGGCTGGGCTGGGTCTCCCTTTGGCCCGAACATCCTTGGTAGAATAATCCTTGTTGATGTCAGCAGCGCCTGTATAATGTATTGGCTTAAGTGCGTAGCTTAAGGAGGACTTTAGCATTATGATTGGTTCTGAATAGAGAATACTCCTTATTCACAGTTTCTATGTCCATTAGTCCAATTAAAGAAGGCAGTTTTACGATTTTACAAGAGAACACCTCTATTAGTGGCGGGCTCCAATCTACAGATGGAGAACGACCTCATCACCTCATCATATTTCTCCTTTAGTTCTATGGGGGGGGTAAGAAAGTCTCTTTATTAAAACCTTTGCAGCACCTAGAAGGTAAGCTTCGTTAGGATTTCATTAAAAATCATTGTTATTAGTAGGATCCAGAGAGGGGCTTGATGTCTGCAGCAATCTATGCATTGTCTCCTCCTTCAATGCCCAAGAGAGTCAATCCTTCTGCGGGACTTTCTGGTACTTCCTACTCGCTGCAAAGCTGCATTTTCTTCTTTCTTTCAACCATTAAAGTTGTTGACGTTCTGACCTGTGGAACAACAAATCCTTTCCCCTAGTTAGTGTTTAAGAATTTGGTTGCAAGGTTTTTTGACAAAAGAGTTTCATCTATCTATATCTACCTTTTTTATTTTAGGTTTTTATTATTTTGACCCATTAGTCTCAAAAAAGAAGTTGTATTATATATACTATAGGGTGGAATCAAGGCACAGATTTCATCAAGTTCAACCCGAGCTGTTTTGGGTTACTGTTATGTGATTACGTGGGAAACACATAACTTTATTTTTATAATTAAATCATCCTGTAGGTGAAAGAGGATTGCTACTAGGTGATACTCTATGACAACAAAATTATAGAAGAACATTTGTTTATGCCAATACCCAAATAATTGTTATACAGTTTTTAGTTAAAGCTAATGTGGACCACCAGCAATTTATATATCCAATAATCAGATGCATTACCATTTTTATCAGACCTTTAAACCCATGTTGATTTCATATGCACTATTTATTTTACTAAGTCCTAAAACACATGTATCACTGTAGGGACAAGTCTGGGGCAAAACTGGATACTGTTGGTGAATTCACGTCAATTAATATGCACTAATGCGAATCATACCCCGTTCCCTCTCCCCCCGCCCACCCTCCCGATCACCCATTTCAGTCAGTTTTCTGATGCAAGATCATTTCTGTTTCTTTTAATATATCATCCCTCTTCACAAGAAATTTTATAACTGGGTTATGGTACTAGCATCCACATATGAGAGATACCAATTTGTTGTTTGTTTTTCTGGACTGTGTTTACTTCACTTAAACATGATAGTCTTCTAGCTCATCCATTTACCTGCCAAAGTTCATGATTTGTCTTCTTTACCACTGCTAGAAAAACAAAGAACAACATGTAACCACAGTTTCTCTATCCACGTGCAGTTGAGGGGGCATTTGGTTTGGATTCATTTTTTGCTATTGTGAAACAGAGCGCAATAATATAGCTGTGCATGTACCTCTGCCGTAGAGATAGTCTTGTGGGCATATACCAGGAGTGGTATGACTGGGTCAATGGCAGGATCATTTTGAGTCTTTAAGGGTTCTCACACACTGTTTCCATAGTGGCTGCACAAGTTTTCACATTCCCACCAGCATGGATGAGTGTCCCCTTTCCCCACATTCCTCTGCCAGCACTTGGCATCATTTTGTTTTCTTGATCCTTGCCACTCTTACTGGAGTAAGATGGTATCTTAAGTGTGTTTTAATTTGCATTTCCTTAATGTATTTTAGATAAAGTGAAACTTCTTTTTTTGTGGTGTGTGTTTATTTATTTTTTTTTAATTTAATTTAATTTTTTATTGATGGTTGTGCATTTCGCTACATCATTTTCCAATTCAGATCAGAGCATATTTCCCTTTCCCTTCCCCCCCACCCCCACCCCATCCCAGATCATGTATTCTGCCATAACTGTCCTGCATCTTTCAGGTTTTTTTTTTCATTTTTTAGCTATAAGTGATAATCCATGAGTATAAGCATCCTTCGTGCAAAACCAATCTACTTCTTAAGGTGTTTCTCAGCCATCTCTAATTCCTCCTCTGTAAAGTCTTTGTTCAGATCTTTGCTCCATCTTCTGAGTGATTCATTTGTTTTCTTTGTTCTTTGTTTTTTGAGTAGCTTGTATACTCTGGAAATTAAATGCTTTGTCAGATGTATCTGCTGTGAAGGTTTCCTCCCATTCTGTGGGTTTTCTCTTCACTTCCTTTATTGTTTTCTTTGATGTACAGAAGCTTTTGAGTTTAATGAGGTCCCATTTGTCAACTGATGATCTTCCAAATGTTAAATTTGTTTGACTAGTAACTGGATTTGGGACATTTCATCTGAACAATTGTGTCTTTAAACCGTCTGTTATGAATTGAATGTTTGCTGTCTTCTCCAAATTTTACTTATTGAAATATAGTCCCCAGTATGGTATAGAGGCAAGGCTTAGGGGAGGTAATTTGGTTGTGAAGGTAGAATTCATTGGATTAGTACCTCTCATAAGTGGCTGGAGAGCTTAGTTCATTGTTCTGTTGCTTTCTTTGGCCATGTGAGGCTACAGAGAGGCTTACAGCTATCTACAACCCAGAATTTAGTTGTGTTCAAGCTGTTTTATTGGACTTCCAAGCTCCAGAATCAACTGTGTAAACACACATTCCTGTGTTCATTTGTCATGTAACTCAAACTGTTGAAGACACCCCTCTACCTAATCCATCAGATGAAAAAAAGTCTTTTCTAGAACCATTATGAGTGAACCATTCCTTCAACTATATGAATTGGCAAATACAGGTTACAGAGGGTTAAAGTATTATTATCAGAAAGTAGTAAGGGAATTATTTTACGATCTTTTAAATTTTTCTAAAATATAAATGTTTTAAGTTTATTTTTAATCCCAAGTACTTCTTTACTATATATCCTGATTGATTAAAGCAAACACTGCCAGTTATAAGTAAATCTGGAAATGAGTGACAGTACATGAACAAAAATCTTGAAAGCTTAAAAAAAGTCCTCACCAGAGGCTCATGATATAACTACAAAGACAAACAGACAAAGGACAAAATTATTCTGTGGGAATTAAAAAAAATTGTCCCAAGTGCAAAACGGATCAGTTTAAAGAAGATTGTCCATCCAATTTTCTGTTTGACTAAAAACAACTGAAATTCGCAGTGGCGCACTGGCACTCCTGTCGAGGCGTGTGAGAGAGAAACTGGCATTCCTTCCTGCGCATCCTTACTGAGTCGCAGAGGTTGATGGCAGTGATAGAGAAGTTGACAGCCTGGCCTTGCTGGCTCAGAACAGCCACCTTGGGTCAGCACCCAACAGATCTTTTACACGTTTCTTACCCCCTAGTGAGCAAGTATTTCTGTGCTGCACCAAGATGAGAAATCTTATCACTTACTTTGATGATTATGTGAACATACAAAGTAGGAAAGGAGTAAATGGTATCTTAAAAATTGTCTTACAAGCATCGTTGTTGTATAGCTGTTTTCTCTGAATTGAGATGGTCCCTCCAAGAGTGAGTGGGAGACTTGGGAGACCTTGGAGGGGAGATATACACAGAACACCTGCATCAAGAAAAGTGGGAACTAGCAACAGTCAGCAATGCTGGGGGAGGAGACTCTGACCAGCCCAGCTCCAGAGAGATTTCTCAGACCTGTCAAAGCACCTGCAAGTGGTGTGGAGAACTCCAGGGTTCTAGCTTTCTCACATCCAGCTGCTTCTTTCAGTCACCCTGGCTTCTGTGTAACCTCTCACCTACATTCTCATTAGGAACCCGACTAGAAACTCTATTTTGGGGGGCCGGAGAGATGGCTCAGCAGTTAAGAGCACTGACCTAGCAGAGGCCCTGGACTCTATAGCCAGCACCCACAGGGTGACTAACAATCATCTGTAACTCCAGTTCCTGAGGATCAGATGCTCTCTTTTGACCTCCGAGAGTATGGTAAGGCATGGGTGCCCTTGTCCACATGCCCACAATACACTTTACACATAAAATAAAAATAATAAAACACTTTTAAAAACTCATTGTTTACCAAGTTGGCCTCTAGTGTAACCATTGCTTTGGTGTGTTCTGGATTTCCTTTCTGGGGTGAGTATATTCGTGTGTGTGTGTGTGTGTGTGTGTGTGTGTGTGATATGCTGCCCTAGGAAAAGTCTGTCACATGACAATCACATATCTGAGTTCTTTGGAACATGTATAAATGCTGTTCCAAAGAAAGCTTATAATGTATTGATTCCCCAAACATGAAAAAGTGCAATATATTATCTATAGGCCACAAATTATTTTGTTTTTTACCCTCGCCTGGTGGTTTTCATGTAGACACATGTAGGAATGACTCCCATTTATATGTGGGTGGCAGCGGGCTTTAGATAATTTATATGTACAATTCTAAAATCTCTCATGGTAAAAGACCTAACTATGACAAAACTTAGTCTTGTGAAATGTTTGGAAGATACACAAAGAGTGATGCATGAACACACAGACTCAAGGAACTGGACAAGTACAATTATGGACAAGACAACCTTGATTGAAAAGTGAGCACTTGAAAGAAGAATGCAGAATCTGAAAATCCACATGAGAGTTATGAACTTTTGAGAGTCTAACATGCAAGGTGTGTTCTGCAGCTAGTTCAGATATATATTGCCATTGTCCTAGCGAACAGCTTAAAATAACTCAACTGACTTTAGAACCAATGTATAAGAAAAACATATATCTTAACATATTCAATGATCCCTACTTGATTTTACATTTTAGAAAATACTAAGATTCACATTTCATTTTTCTGAACAAGTATGAATAATAATGAGAGATATCTTTTTTTATTGATGCTTTGTGTATTTCATACATCATTTTCCAATTCAGTTCAGGCATATATCCCCTTCCCTTCCCCCCACCCCACCCCTACCCATCCCAGATCATGCATTCTGCCGTAACTTTTCTGCATCTTTCTCTGTTTTTTGTTTTGTTTTGTTTTGTTTTCATTTTTTTAACAATAAGTGATAATTTGTGAGTACAAGCATCCTTCATGTAAAACCAATTTGCAAGTTTTACATGAAGGATGTGGGACCCACACAGCTCATGGGTCCCACTGTCCAGCAGGGGGGGCTTGTATGTTCAATCAAGTTGATCAAATGAGTGTCCAGTCTATATTGTTGTAGTTTCACCATTCACCCCAATTGCAGCCTTACATTCTACCGCGCCCCCTCTTCCGCAGATTGTTCTCTAAGCTTAGAAAAGGGGCACAGGTGGATGAGAAGCAAAACAGTCTACTTTCTCTGGAGCTGTTGTCTTGGTCTCTAGTCAATTCTGGCTGTTTTCTTTCATGGGCTACCAGCTTGTCCAGGCATAACCTTTCGATCCTACTAATGAAGCACATGCAATTAGATATATAGGTATTTAAACAGTATAATATATAGCCTTTCGATCCTACTAATGAAGCACACACAATTAGATATATAAGCATTTAAACAGTACTAATTGTTATGGTAGGTTACTTTGGTATAGACACAGATGTTTGGATGGTATGTTAATGCCAGAATATGCTTGATAATGTCATTTACATTTTCAGCAAATTTAAAAGCATTTCGGCCATACTTCACTCAGCTTCTTCCAGGAGATAAAAGATGATTTTTTTCAGGGCTGGAGAGATGGCCTAGCGGTTAAGAGTGCCAACCTCTCTTACAGAGGACCCGGGTTTGATCCCCAGC
Organism: Rhizomys pruinosus; assembly: GCA_009823505.1. Taxonomy (NCBI): domain Eukaryota; kingdom Metazoa; phylum Chordata; class Mammalia; order Rodentia; family Spalacidae; genus Rhizomys; species Rhizomys pruinosus. Next base: position 4,329,582 of record VZQC01003508.1, read on the forward strand.
ACCCACATGGCGGCCGAGAACTGTCTGAAACTCCAATTCCAGGAGAACTCCAGTTCCAGGGGAATCCGACACCTTCTTCTGACCTCTGCGGCATTGCACGACATGGGTGCACAAACTTGCATGCAGACAGTACATTCATACACATACAGAAATAAATAAAATGAATAAAAAGATTTTTTTCTTAAAAGATTTAAGTAGGAAACCAGAACCTGCCAAGAAAACAAGAAAATAAGTCCTCCCTCATGCTGAAATTTAAAAGAAAGTTTCTGCCTTTTTATTGTTTTGACTTGTTATAATTTTTATTTATTTTAAAATGCTTTCATGGCTGGGCATGGTGGTGCACTCCTTTAATCCTAGCACTCGGGGGGGGGAGGGGGCAGAGGCAGGTGGATCTCTCCGAGTTCAAGGCCAGCCTGGTCTGCAGAGTGAGCTCCAGGACAGCTGGGACTTAAAGGGAGACCCTATCTCAAAAATACCAAAATAACATAAAATAAATAAAATAATAAATAAATAAAATACTTTTATAATCGTATATAGTTATTTTTATTTTGTATGTATTTTATATGCATACATGCATTAGCTGCATGTATGTGAATGCACCCATGTTGTGGAATGCCTGCAGAGGTCAGAGGAAGGTATCAGATCCCCTGGAACTGGAGTTATGGACAGTTGTTAGCTACCATCTGGGTTCTGGGATTCAAACCCCAGTCCTCAACAAGAGCAGTCAGTATTTTAAAATATTTTATTGATTTGAGACTTTCATACAATGAATCATGATCATGATCAGATTCTCCCCACTTTACCCCACCCTACTACTCCCCCCACTTCCTGTATGTTCTCTGATGGCATTTCTGGTTTTGTAAGGCCCATCGAGTCTAAACTGTGCTCCCTAAATGCTCTTAAGTGTGGGTCCATCATTTGAAGCCCAGTCGGCCTGCTAGGCATCACATCAGTAAAGAAAACTAACTCTCACTCTTCCAGTCTACATCCCCAGCCAGGCCTGGGGCATCCTGCGCACAGCCTCTATCCATGCTGGGCCCTTGTCTGGCTTGGGTTTGCTCAGGGCCTGTGTGTGCTTTCCTAAATGCTGTGGGTTTTATGTCCAACTTCCCTGTGGTGCCAGACAAGTTTCCTTGCATTCATCTGCCATCCCAGGCTCTCACGAAATGCCCAGCCCCTCTTCTGCAAAGATCCCCCAGCTGTGTGAGGAAGGGGTGTGCGTAGGTGTCCATTTAGGGTTGAGCACTTTGCAGTCTTTTATCCTCTGCATTTGATCAATTGTCAGTCTCTGAGTTAGTCTGCCATCTACTTCAAGAAGAATCATCGCTAATGGAGCTGGGATATGTGCTACTTTTATGGGTATAACAAGTCATTGAATGAGTTCAATGCTACATCTAGTTAGTAGAATGATAGTAGTAGATTCTTCCTTATGGCCATAGGTTCTTGGCCCAGATAACAGTGTCAGGTATGGACTCCATCTTGTGAAGTCAACAAATCCAATTAGAAGGTGGTCAATTACTCCCATAACATTCCTGCCACTATTGCAGAGTGGGCACATTTTGTCAAGCTGATTGTTATTGGACCTTGCAGGGTTCACAGCTGGGTAAGCCTGATGATTAACTTTCTCTTCCAGTAACATGCACAGCACCTTATAGTACTTCCAGAAAGCTATCCAGCAGAGATAAAGCTTCAAGGTTGGTACAAGCTTAATTTCTCCTTGTTTATTCAGTGACTCAGGTACGTAGTGTCCATGGCAATAGGATCTTACCATCAAGTTCTGGTGGGTAACCGGGTGCAGTGGCAACAGCCAGTATGGTGTGAGGGTCAGCAGCTCTCTGGTCAGCAGCTCTAAAACCAGGAGTTCAATCCTGACAATGAGCTTTTCATTGGCTAGTCAGAGATATTTGTTATGGCCAGTGAATCCCTGTCATAAGATAACCACATTTAAACTCTTTTTGTATTGCATATGTATATATCGAAACATCTATAGTAGGTTTCCTTGTGAGTCTTTCGAAGGCCTTTCCCTCCTCTCACTCCCCTTCAGCCATACCCTCCCATTCCTTCCTCGCCTCATTCCCTATCACTCCTTCCTATGAACCGCCTCCATGGCTCCTTTTTAGTTTCCCGATCTCTAAGGATTTTCTAGTTGAAACACACCTATCTAAAGATTGAAAGCCAGCATCCACTTATGAGAAAGAGCGTGTGACTTAGTCTTTCTGAATCTAGGTTACCTCACGTAGGAGGATTGCTTCCAGTTCCAACCATTTACCTGCAAATTTCATGACTTTGGTTTTTGTCCACAAAATTATTTTTTATTGTTATTAAACTTTTTCCATAAGTCTTACATCATTTCTCAATTGAATCTAGAGTTACTTCCTTTTCCGAATCCCTGCACTCTGCCATACATGTCCTGCATCTTTTTCTGAGTCTTTCCAGAGTTTTTTTTCCAGTTCTTATGTTGCTATTGTTCTCTCCTACATGTATTGCTTCAGTATATATATATATATATATATATCACTTGAATTAGAGGACTTTTTTTCCCTAAAAGATGTCATATTTTCCTTAAGGAAGTGCTCGAAGGCTCCTCTTTGGCAAGCCCAAACAAACATCAATCTTGCACTTGTGCTCCATTTTGGGGTCTTTCTGTTCCATAGTCCCCCAAATGAAGTCCAACAAATGAAGTCTAACAATGGCAGTCCATATTCTGATGAAGCTGAATTCCCATTAGCTGCTAAGTTCACAAGCTGAAGTATCTCAGCAGTCTTCAGTCCACATTGGAAGGTTAAAAAGGACATGTATCTCATGTCCTTGAGTGCCAAGCTCAGTGGCACCGCAGAGCACATGCACATGCCTGTAAGAATTGAAGACGAGGGCTGGAGAGATAGCCTAGTGGTTAAGAGCACCGACTGCTCTTACAGAGGACCTGGGTTCGATCCCCAGCACCCACATGGCGGCTAAGAACTGTCTGTAACTCCAATTCCAGGAGAACTCCAGTTCCAGGGGGAATCCAACACCCTCTTCTGACCTCCGTGGTATTGCACAACACGGGTGCACAAAACTACATGCAGACAGTACTTTCATACACATAGAAAATAAATAAATTTTTTTAAAAAGACAAAAAATAAATATAAAAAAAAAAAAAGAATTGAAGACAGGCCAAACAACAGTGCTCTTTTTTTTTCCTTTTGTCTTTTTACTTAAAATCTCAAGTTTTGTGTCTGCATTACAGTTTCTCTGGTCTTATTGATTACTTCTGGTTGTACTTTTCCTTCTGGATGCTTAAGGCCACAGTTAGCCCAGATTAACCAAAGTTTTGTTTTGTTGAGGTCAGTTGAGGATCTGGACCTCAGGGTTCTCTCAGGGGGTGGTTTTGGGGGGAGGGGGGGAGCCCCATGCTTCTTTCGGCTCCTCATCCACCAGTTCCATCCACATGATGACAAAATCAGGTCTTGCTAGACCAGGCTTCCTTTTCTGAAGGATGAGCAGACTTTCCCCTTTATAGACTGGACACCGGCTGAAGTGCCCTCAGTGGCTCTCCAAGACCTCCCTGAACAGAAAGACTGGTGACCCACCTCTTCTCTTCAGACTTTGTTTTTCTTAATGACTGGACAATATGCCATTGTATAAGTGCAGCTTCCTTTCATTACCATTGATCAGTTGATGGACGTCCAGGTTGTTTACATTTCCTGGCCATTGTGAATAGGGCACCAAGGAAATTGGATGAACAGGTGTGTCTGCAGCAGCTTACAGAGTCCTTTGTGAACATATGTAAGCATGGTATGACTGGATCATTTAAGGTATCCATTTTTGTCTTTTTTGAGAAACTCCCACACTGATTTCCATAACGGCTGCACCCAACAATATTGAATAAGAATAAGTGTTTCCCTTCCCTCATATCCTTGACAACATTTGACATTATATTTTTATCTTAGCCATTCTGACAAGATGAAATGTCAAAGTAGTTTTAATTTGCATTGCCCTGATAGCTACATATGTTGACCATGTTAAAACTATTTCTCACCCATTTGTGTTTCATCTTGCAAGGATTCTCTTTTTTGTTCCTTGCCCCAATTTTGAACTGGGTTGTTTGGGTTTTTATGCTTAGTTTTTTTTTTTTTTTACTTCTTTGTATAGTTTGGATATTAACTTTTTGTCAGATGTGTAGCTGATAAAGATTTTTTTTCCATTCTATAGGTTGTCTCTTTACTCAAAGGAGAGTATCTCTTGGAGTACAGAAACTTTTTAACTTCATGAGATCTCGTTTATCAATTATTTTGTCTTAATGCATTGGATACCAGGGTTCTGAATTCAGAAAGTCATGTCCTGTATCTATAGTTCTAGAGTATTCCCTATATTCATTGCTACCAGATTCAGGATATCAGGTATTATATTGAAGTCCTAGATCCATTTGGAGTTCAGTTTTGTGCAGGGTGAGAAATGGGGATCTAGTTTCATTATTTTACATGTAGCTATCTAGTTTGACCAGCACCATTTGTTTAACGTGCTGTCTTTTGTCCAATGTGTGTCTTTGGCCACTTTGGACAAAAATCTGATGACAAGTGTGGGTACTTAAAATTGGGTCCTCAATTCTATTCCATTGATCTATTCCATTCCATGATCAATGTGTCTGTTTTTACACCAGTACCATGTGGTTTTATTACTGTAACTCTGCAGTATAATTTGAAATCTGAACTGATGATTTCTCCAGCATTCCTTCCATTGTTCAGGATAGTTTTGGCTATCCTGGAAGCTTTTTATATTTCCATCGGAAATTTGAAATTTTTTTTTCAATTTCTGTTTAGAACTGTATTGGAATTTTAATGGGAATTGCATTGAATCTATAGGTTGTTTGGTAAGGATGGCCATTTTTCTAGTATTAATCCTACTAATCTCTTAACATGAGAGGCCTTTTCATCTTCTGGTTTCTGCTTCAACATGTTTCTTCAGTATCTTAAAGTTTTGATTATAAAACTTCCTCATTTCTTGGCTCAATTTTTTTGAGGCTGTCATGAATGGCATCATTTCCCTGATTTCTTTTTCAGTATGTTTATTGTTGGTATCTAGAAGGATACTGGGTTTTATGTGCTGGTTATATGTTCTGAAATTTTGCTCACTCTGTTTATCAGCTCTAGGAGTTTTCTAGTGGACTTGTTAGGGTCTTTTGTGTGTAGAATCATATCATCTGCAAATAAGGAACATTTGACTTCTCCATTTTCAAGTTATATTCCATTTATCTCCTTCATTTGTCTTAATGCTGTAGCTAAGACTTTAATCAGTATATTGAGCAGAAATGGAAAGTGTGCCAATCATTGTCTTCTGATCCTGATTTAACAAACATGCTTTGAACTTTTCTCCATTTAGCATGATCTTGGCTGTGGGCTTGTCATGCGTTGACTTTATTGAGACATGTCCCCTGTAGCCCCTAGATTCCACATGACTTTTATCATAAACGGATGTTGGATTTTTGTCAAAGCCTTTTTCTGAATCTAATGAGCTAATCATGTTGTTTCTAGTCTTGAATTTGTTTATATGGTAGATTACATTTATTGGCTTACATATGTTGAATCGCCCCCACATCTCTGGAATGAAGCTGATTTAACCCCACTGAATAATATTTTGATGTCTTCTTGCATTCAATTCATGAGCATTTAATGGAGAATTTTTGCTACTATGTTCATCAAAGAGACTGGCCTATAATACTCTTTTTGTCAGGTATTTGGTATCAGTGTAATACATCATACAAAGAATTTGGGACTGTTCATTCTTTTTCTATTTCATGGAATAATCTGAGAAGTATTAGTATTAGCTCTTCCCTGAAAGTTTGGTAGGTTTATGCATTATTTCAGCCTGGTTTGGACTCTTTGTAAGTGGGATGCTTTTAATTATTTCACCTATCATTTTTAATTATTTCATCTATCTCAATGACTGTTATGCAGTTGTTTTAATTTTATGAAATTTTTATTTAACTTTGGTAGGTCATCTACAGTTAGAAATTTATTCATTTCTTTTCACTTTTCCACGTTAGTAAATATAGATTTCTAATTATGTCCTATGGTTTTCTGAATTCCCTCAGGGTGTGTCGCAATGCTTCCCTTTTCACCTCTGAGTTCATCAAGTTGGGCTCTCTCTCTCTCTCTCTCTCTCTCTCTCTCTCTCTCTCTCTCTTTCTCTCTCTCCCTCTCTCTCCCTTGGATAATTTGGCTCAAGTGTTGTCAATCTTGTTAATCATACCAAAGGACCAAGTCTTCATTTCATTGATTCCTTGGCTATTTCTATTTCACTAATTCCATCTGGCTTTGACTTTATTCATCTCTTCCCATATACTCTTTTTAGGTAGTGTTTTCTCTTGGTTTTCCAAGCCCTTCAGGGGTATTGTTAAAATATTTATATGGGATGTCTCTAATTTTCTGATATAGGCACTTAGTGCCATAAATTTTCCTGTTAGGGCAGCTTTCATTTTGTCCCAGCAATTTGATATATTGTGTTTTCATTTTCATTCAATTCTTTAAAAAATTAATTTCCTTCTTGATTTCTCCTTTGATCAAATTTTCATTGAGTAGTGTACTGTTTAGTTCCCCAGAGTTCATGTACATTTTCCCATTTCTATTGTTGTTGATATTTAGCTTTTTTCCATTGTGGTCATCTAAAATACAGGATGCATCTGCTACTAGGTAACAGGGTTCAGATATGATAAAGAAGCCACACCCACAAAATCTCCACAATATGCTTGCCTGACAAGATCTGTGTAACAGCACCAGTTGACATGTCACACCTCTAGATGAAAGCTATAGGCAATTAGTAGATGCTGGAGAAAGAGAACTGGTTCTTTCCAGGGACTAACTCTATGATAGTTTTCTAATCTGAAGCAGATATCTAATCCCTAAACAGAAAATTGTATTTATAATTTTGTTTAATTTTTTTCAGACAGGGTCTCCCTGTAGCCCCAGCTAAGGTTGGAATTCACTATGTAGACCAAATTAGCCTCAGTATCACAGAGATCAGCCTGCCTCTGCCTCTCAAGGGCTAGAATTAAAGGTGCGAGCTACCAGCCCCAGCCTAAAATTCTATTTTTGAAGGAGGGTTATTTGTGATTCAAGGTTTATGGGATATAGTCCATCATGACAAGGAAGGTGTGGCAGTAGTATCAGGTCTTACCCTTGGTGGTTGGAATCTATGTGCTCAGCTATTAGCAGAATAGGCATTAGGAAGAAGAGAATGTTCATACTCAGTTGATGTTCTCTTCTTGTCCCTTTCTTCTAGCATGGGATGGCAGGTCATGCAATAGTGTCACCAACATGAAGGGCGAGTCTTATCCTTCTGATAATTCTCCCAGAGTGTCCTACAGACATACTCAAAGACCCGCCTGATGAATGACTTAGGCATTTTTGAGGTAATCATGCTGACAACTGAAATTAAGCATCATGAGTCGCCTCTTGGCAACTTGCACCCACACACATTTTGTGGACATTTTAAGACAAGGTCTCCCTGTATCCCACTGTCCTACAACTCAGTATGTAGATGAAGCTGGCCTTGAACTTTCAGAGATCTGCCTGCCTCTGCCTCCTGAGTACTGAGATTAAAAGCATGCACCACCACATCCAGCTTTGTACCTCATTTTATTTTTTTTTAATTTTTGTCTTTACTGATAAAGTTTATTGGTTTCATGTCACAAGTTTTACTTGAAGCTTTCCAGGCCCAAGAAGTTATGACAGTTCACACCAAATGTAGCTTCCATAAAAGATGTTGTGATGAGCCCTGGGGTATTTGAATCATTTCATATTTGATAGTGTACATCATTTTAAATCAAAACATTCCACCCTCACTAAGTCTCAAGTTCCCCTCACAATGCAAAAGGCAATTTAGACCCTCTGTATAAGTCTGCAAAGAATTAAAGGGATTTTAACACTCTTCAAAAGTCCAGTCTCTAATGAGATGCCAAGCAGTCTGTCAACTGTGAGCCCCTGTAAAGTCCTAATGCAAGTCACATACTTCCAACATCAAATGGCACAGAGTAAGTGTTCCCCATTCCAAAATGGAGGATTGGAGGCAAAGTGAGGAATGCTTGGACAAAAGCAAGACTGAAACTCAGCAAGGTCAACACCAAACACTGATGTGCCATATTTGACTTCTAGTCTGAGGCTAACGATGGCATAATCTGTGCTCTGATCAGCTTTGATGGCCTTGCTTTTCTAAAAAAAGAACAGACGCTGGAGGGGTTGTGGGGAAAGGGGAACACTCGTCCACTGCCGGTGGGAATGTAAACTTGTACAACCACTATGGAAAGCAGTGTAGAGAACCCTTAAAAGACACAGAATGAGCTTACCACCTGACCTAGTCATACCACTCCTGGGTATATACCCAAAAGACTCATCCTACCGCAAAAATACATGCACATCCATGTTTATTGCAGCCCTCTTCACAATAATGAAGAGCTGGAACCAACCCAAATGCCCCTCAACAGATGAGTGGATGACAAAAATGTGGTACATCTATGCAATGGAGTACTATTCAGCGGTAAAGAAAGATAGCATTGTGAACTTTGCAGGTAAATGGATGGAGCTCGAAGCCATTATGCTGAGTGAAGTAACACAGTCCCAATAGGTGGCAGAGCAAAGGAGGATGATTCTCAGCATTAAGCATGGCCTCCACATGGATGCATGAACACATACACACAATCACCCTCACACATACACAAAATGTGCATCCAAACACACTGCATACATACACATAAAAATGGAAAAAGGGGAGGCAGGAGAGATGGCTCAGTGGTTAAGAGCACCTGGCAGCCAAACTTGGCAGTTTAATTCACGTGGTGCTGGCTTTAGAGGCATGACGTTTGCAAGAATGAAAGGGTCATCAGTTCTTCCTCCATGGTTTCAGAGAGCAGCCGAGGTCAGTCAGAGTGCAGCAGAGGTATCTCTGAATAAAGAAGGCCCTGATAGACCATTGCATGAAGCTGTGAATGTGAAGTCTGGTTGGCAGCAGAGACCCCAAGAAGATATTCGAGATGCCAGACCTGTGAGATATTTGCCAAGGAGAGCTGCATACAGGGAGTGGTACCAGCCTAAGAAAGAGATGTACATGGCATGTAAGGCTGGAAGAGCTGAGCCATCTAAGCCCTTTGGAAGTAAAGTCCCAGAAGTCGCACATGTAGCTACTGGACTTGCTGTTTGCCCTGCAGGTTTTCGGTCTTGTTTTGGTCCAGTATTTCCTCACTATGCCTCTATTCCTTCCTTTTGGAATGGGAATGTGCATTCAGTTCCACTATATGTTGGGAGTATGTAATTTGCCTTTTGATTTTACAAGAGCTTACAGTTAAGAGATTGGCCCTTGTCTCAGAAGAGATTTTGGACTATAGACTTTTGAATAGAATTGAGACTAGGAAAGACTATGGGGACTTTTAAGGTTGGACTAAATGCATTTTGCATTTTATATGGTCAGGAGCCTATGGGGGCCAGGAATGTGGTGGTTTGAATGAGTGTCCCCCAAAGGCTTTAAGTATTCAGACATTTTGTCTCCAGTTGGTGGCACTGTTCTTGGAGGTCTTAGAAGGTGTGGCCATGCCGGAGGAAGTACATCTCGGGGAGCAGGCTTAGTGAGTTTAACAAGCCTTGCAGTCTCCAGTCTCTCATCGTCGTTCGTCTCCGAAAAACAGGAGCAGATCAAAACCTCAAAAATCCCTCTTGTCAAAAAACATCACTCCCTCGTCGGAGATCGGCGTCGTCCCGGGGGATCCTCTCTCGTCGCCTGCTCCTCTATCAAAGAATGTCTCTCTCTCGTATCTCTCCTTCTTGTCTCATTACAGATTTGTGACCCTCGGGCCGGGCGTGGTTTGCGCACGCGCTTTAATCCTAGCACTCCTTGGGAGGCAGAGGCAGGCGGATCTTTGTGAGTTTCAAGGCCAAGGCCTGGTCTACAAAGTGAGTTCCAGGACAGCTGGGGCTACAGGGAGACCCTGTCTCAAAAAACAAAAAAAAAAAAAAAAAAAAAAGATGTGACCCTCGGCTTGCTGCTCCAGCCCTGACCACCATGCTTTCCACCACAATGGACTCTGATTCCCTGGAACCATCAATCGTGAGCTCAAATAAACTCTTCCTTTTATAAGGAAAAAAATAAAGAGCACAAACTGCTCTAGGAGAGGACCCAGGTTCAATTCCCAGCACCCACATGGTGGCTAAGAACCATCTTTAAGTTGGGCTTGGTGGTGCACACCTTTAATCCTAGCATTTGGGAGGCAGAGGCAGGCAGATCTCTGTCAGTTTAAGGCCAGCCTGGTCTACAGAGTGAGTTCCAAGCCAGCTGGGGCAATAGGGAGACCCTGTCTTGAAAAAAAAATGGAAAAATGAAACAACCATAATAATAATAATAATAATAATAATAATAGTAATAATAATGTGATAATGATGATGATGATGAGTGAGGACCCTCTCTTTCCATTTGCTAATTGTTTTCTGAGTGTTCCATAGCTTCTTCTTTTATCTAATCTTGAGGTCTTCCTTTGTAAGTTTCTTTTGTAATAGTATGCTCTGATTGCCTTCATTTTCTTTCCTGTACCTTCAAGAGATGTTTGCTTTGTGACTCACATAAATTAAAGTATAAACAAATTAACTTTAATCACAGTAACAACTCTCTGCTCCACGCATCGATTGCACGACATTGATCTGACTCTATGTATGTTTTTCTGTTCCCATTAGTAAACCACAACAATATACTTTGCTGACAAACATAGTAATTTAGACACCTTCCAATATTGTAAAGCACATAGTCAATCATAGTTTTCAATTATAACATTAGAACATGGCTCTCAATCATCACAGTAGAACGTGGCATATTTCTTTAATACTGTCATATCTTTGTTAATTTCTTTGGTGTACTAAAAAGAGAAAATGAAAATGATCATGCTCAATCTTACTCTAAACTTTAAGAAGTGATAATAGTTTAAGAGACACAAAACCCATTAATAATTACAGTGACAAAAGCCGGGCGTGGTGGTGCACGCCTTTAATCCTAGCACTTGGGAGGCAGAGGCAGGTGGATCTTTGTGAGTTCAAGGCCGGCCTGGTCTACAGAGCAAGTTCCAGGACAGCTGGGGCTACAGAGAGACCCTGTCTCGAAAAGACAAAAAATAATAATAATAATAATAATTACAGTGACATTAAAATGAAGTGAAAATATCACATCTATGTATTTTAGTGGTTTATGTTTTTCAAATGGGTACTATGTCATTAGCATAAATACTTGCTTTCTTTTTGTATCTCGGTATTTAAAAAAATGATCAGATCACAATGATGCAGATTTTAAAAGTTGAGAACCTTTAAGGCAACTAAATAGCACATCTGTTGGTAATAAACACAACAAACTGTATTATTTTGATAGAATTTCAGCAACTTGTTCTGTATGATGTGAGATTTAAGATACTATAAGCACTGCAGTCCACATACGGTTTCTGGCATGATGTTTATGTCACAGGTCATTCTAAAACAAGCTGGAAGCCACACCTGTAATTTCAGCTGCTTAGGAAAGAGTCAAAAGCATTACAACTTTTAGGCCAGCCTGAGCTAATTTAGTGAGACACTGTTACAGAGATAAATATCTTAAATTTAAAAAGGCTAAATCTGTCTTAGTGGTAGAGCCCTTCATTTGGTCAGTGTAGTCTAGGTGATTACCAAAATAATATTGTCTTTTGCCACGGCCCTTGATTACCCCTCAGATCTTGAAGGTAAAACTCTATAGCTGAAGATATGACATAGTACAAACAGGGGACTTGGAGCAATTGCGCTGGAACTGACCTTTGAAACTCCTCCCCAAAGACCAGCTGTCATAGTATCAAAAGTTACTGTGTAAGTTGTTAAAGAAAAAAAAGCAATCAATGGTCCTACCCAGCTGTAAAGCCTATGAACTACAACAATGACCGGCCGAGAAAATTATCTCTATGTTCAATAGTGGCACCTTTATCTTGGAGGTAATCAGCATAGGTCTAAATGGACTTAAGGGTGGCTCAATAGGAGGGAATTCATGCATGATACTGTAAACACAGTCAAGAACACCAAGTATACATGGTTGGAAAGGTCATAGACCCTAGAGAAGAAATTAATGGCCCCACTTTCCTATACCAAGATAGTTTCTTACTGTGCTCTAAATGCATATTCTTATATTTACAAGACGACATCACCTCTTATCATTCATCAAAGAAGCTTCTTTTTGCAACAGACAATATCACAAGGCTCCATAACCGGTCAAAATGCAAAGAAGTAACTCTGAAGTGCCCAGTCTCTAGGCAATACAACTACAATGCATCTACACATCAGATGTGTACATCTACAATACATCTACAATACATCTACAATACATCTACACATCAGACTCAGGGAACATCTCAGAAAAAGTGGAAAGATTGGAAGAGACAGAAGGACAAGACCCCTGCTGCTCATTAATGCATTCTAGACATGACAGGGAAGCTATACCCACAAAATCTTCACAGTGTGGTAGTCTGACAAGGTCTGCAAAATGAAAACAAACAGTCAACATGCCAGGTAGATGGGGGAAATTTCAAGGAATCTCATCTCAAGATGAATAGCTATAGGCAATCAGCCGAGGGAGAGAGAATCAGTTTTCTTTAGGGACTAGCTCCTTAAAAGGGAATCTCAAATGGGGAGCTGTAAACAAATGTACATACCATAAGCACTGTAAATGGACTGAGTGTGATATACATAGATAGATAGATAGATAGATAGATGGATAGATAGATAGATAGATAGATATTACTATATATCAATAATAATGAAAGGACAAATAATTGTGAGAGAGCAAGAGGGAAAAGGGAGGTGTGCATATAATGCAATGAAATACTCATGTATGGTCGTTAAGCATCCAGAAAGGCTAAGTTACACCAGCCTGATACATTTAATTACTGTATAATATTTTAGAAAAGGCTTAGACAAAAGCTCAAGCAGCCTTGTATAAGAAATACTAAGAAGCACTCCTATAAAATAAATACTGTGGTTAGACACAATCTCATAGAAAACTAGGGTTTTTTCTTTTATTTCTTTTTTTTTCTTCTTTTCTTTCATTTTAGTGCTAAGGTTTCACTCAGTAATCATAGATTTAACGACCATACTTAATGCCCACACCAATTTGGCAGAGGGACTTAAGGAATAACTTTGTTCCTCAGAGGTCAACTATGTCCCAGGGGACTATGCATGGGACCATATCTTGAAATGTCCTGCAAATGTGAGTCACCAGTCTTCCTGTTCAGGGAGGTCTTAGAGATCCACTAATGGGACTTCAGCCAGTGTCTAGTCTATAAAGAAGAAAGTCTACTCATGCTTAAAAAAAGGAAGCCTGGTCTAGCAAGACCTGACTTTGTCCTTGAGTGGATGGAACTGGTAAATGAAAAGCCAAAAGGAGCCAGGGGGTCCCCCCACTCCCCCCCAAAAAAACCCTGAGTGACCTCCAAGGACCAAATCCTCAACAGACCTGGAGAAAACAAAAACTGGTTAATCTGGGCTAACTGTGTGGCCTTAAACATCCAAAAGGAAAGTATAACCAGAAATAATCAATAAGGCCTGAGAAACTGTACTTCAGATATAAAACTTGAGAGATCTTAGCAAAAAGACAAAAAGACAAAAAAAAAAAAAAAGCACTGTTGTTTTGCCTGTCTTCAATTCTTACTGGCAAGTGCAGCTACCCTGTGGTTGCCACTGCTTTTGCCATCCTTCAAAGAGATGAGACACAGCTTTTCAACTTTCCAATAATGGACTGAAGACTCATGTCTCTCCAAGAATCCTCCAAATCTTCAATGCCAGATGCGGACTGCTGAGATATCCAATTTGTGGACTGAACAGCTACTAGGGTTTCAACCTCTTCAGAGTATAGACTGCCATTGTTGGACTATCCAGGCTGTATCATGGAAGCCAGGACAGGAAGATCAAGACAGGACACAGTGCTTACTGAACCTCATTTAGTGACCATGGGAAGGGAAGACCCCAGTGTGGAGCAGAAGAGCAGGATTGATGGTTGTTTGGGGGCTTGTCAAGGAGGAATCTTCAAACACTTTCTTAAAGAAAACATGACATCTTTCAGCCTAATAAAGAAAAAAATCATAAGCCAAAGATGCTAAAATGCATGATGTCATTATCTTGATATATGTGTGGCATGCATATATGCATATTTTGGAGTGATGCAAATTGGAAGGAACAACAACAACAACAAGGACTGGGTCAAAGAACTGACTGAAACAGTAAACATCTGCCCAAAAAAGTAAACGTCTGCATCAAAAATTAAAAAAAAAAAACCAACTGAGGAAAAGATGAATGGCATGTATGGCAGAATACATGAGCTCTAGTGGGGTGGGGGGCAAGGAAGGTGGAATGGGTCTAAATTCGATTAAGAAATCTATGAAATGCAAAAAATTTCAATAAAAAATTGACTTTGAAAAAAATCTCATGTATGAAACTCCCCAAATTAAAGAAAAAATATTAAAGTTTACACTAATTTGGAATTGGAAACAAAATCTTCCTGTGCAAAGGTATTTTGTTGACCTCATCTTCACCCTGTCTATGAAGGAAGTATTTCAGCATTGCTTATGAGGCCACCAAACACTGCATGTCTAGGGTGATGACATTTGTTGAGGGGCAGGAGAACTGATCCATACAGGGCCACCCAGGGGAGGCACTCGGGAAGAGTGCCCAGAAACAGACTTTGTAGTATCAAGAAGTGATCTGTGGTTCATGTGGGAAGATGACTGACATGTTTAAATAATTCTGTATGCTGAAAAGTAACTCAAGAGGACCAGGAACTGCCTGTCCATGTGATGGAAAAAGTTGTTTGGAAGGTCTTCTCTATAGAACTGAATGCAGAGGCAGCCACTGCAAGGCCACTTAAGGCCCTCCAAATGCCAAAGTACACATAATTTTGAATGTACTTTTAAGCTTTATACTAAAAGAAGCATGATGATATGAAAACATACTGTGACTATGATAATTGTATTTCTTTATGAAAATGTAAAGTGTCTCTTATAGATGTAAATATTCTAATGGAAGATACGGCATTGTATCAAAGGGTCCTCAGTGATATGTTAAAATGGTACATTATGCTGGGCGTGGTGGCGCACGCCTTTAATCCTAGCACTTGGGAGGCAGAGGCAGGCGGATCTTTGTGAGTTCAAGGCCAGCCTGGTCTACTGAGTGAGTTCCAGGACAGCTGGGGCTACAGGGAGACCCTGTCTCAAAAAGACCAAAAAAAATGGTACATTATAAAATTAATAGATCCAGCCAGGCGAGGTGGTGCATGCCTTTAATCCTAGCACTTGGGAGGCAGAGGCAGGAGGATCTTTGTGAGTTCAAGGCCAGCCTGGTCTACAGAGTGAGTTCCAAGACAGCTGGGGCTACAGGGAAACCCTGTCTCAAAAAGACCAAAAAAAAATTAAAGTTAAATTAAATTAAATTAATAGAGCCAGTTAAATGCAACAACTGATACTACCTATGAGGGTAAGACAGTATAGAACAGATATATCATCTTGTTTAAATTTCATCCTTCATACAGCATTACTTACTGCATTTAGAATCCTAACAGAACACACAGAATCAGTATACCCTAAGCCAGAAGCTGTATCCAAAGTAATATCTCAGAAAAATACCAGATAACAGACAATGCTGTGAAACAAATTTGGAATCAACTCTGAAGAAAGTGATTTTATTCTAATAGAAAGTACTAGCATCAGTGTCCACCCTATAAAGAGGAAAGTCTGCTCATGCTTCAAAAAGAGAAGCCTGGTCAAGCAAGACCTAACTGTGTCCTCAAGTAGATGGAACTGGTGGTTGAAAAACCAAAAGGAGCCAGGGGCTCCCCGCCCAAAAAAAACCCGAGTGACCCTTGAGGACCAGATCCTCAACTGACCTTGAGAAAACAGAAACCTTGGTTAATCTGGGCTGACTGTGTGGCCTTAAGCATCCAAAAGGAAAGTATAACCAGAAATAAATAATCAATAAGGTATGAGAAATTGTATTTCAGATATAAAACTTGAGAATCCATCAAACCTTCAATGTCAGATGGGGACTACAGAGATGTCCAGCTTGTATACTGAGTGGCTACTGGGATTTTAGCTTCTTCAGAGTGTAGACTGCCGTTGTTTGACAGGACACACGCTTGCTGGACCATGGTGGGGAGGGGCCCCAGTGTGGAGCACAGGGGCAGGATTGATGGTTGTTTGGGTTTGCCAAGGAGGAACCTTCAAGAATTTCCTTGGGGAAAACATGACATCTTTTGGTAAAAAAAAAAAAGATTATATTTAACAGTTAAAATATTTTGTAAAATAATATTTTCTCTTTTTGTTGATACATGCTACAACCATTCATAATTTATCCTTATGTAATCCTACGGTGTGTTCTATCATATAGGAATACTAATATTCATATTCTAGAAAAAAAGAGAGAATGTAAAGTTATACTTCTTTTTACCTGCATGCAACTTTATTGTTAAAATGTGAATCTCTAAATGTGCTTCAGAATCAACCTATAGTTTATTTTCAGATTTTGTAACTTTGATTCATGTGTGGAGTGTATGTACACATATTTTGGAATAATATAAAATCAAATGGGAACAAAAAGAGAGAGAGAAAAACCTATTCAAAGAACTGACAAAAACAGTAAACCTGTGCACCAAACAGATCATAAAAGACTGAGAAAAAGATTCAAGACAGGACTTGTGTATGACAAAATCCATGAGCTCTAATGGGGGGGGGGTCATGAGGGGTGGGCATGGATGGGGGAATGAGTCAAAACCTGATTAAGAAATGTTGTATGCAACACATTCAATAAAAACTAAAAAAAAAAAAAATGAACTGGCATCAAAACTAACTTTAGCCAAAATGACTGCTATGGTGACAACCACAAAAGAGAGAGCTTCCTTTACTAAAGACAAAGATAATTTTTCATACAGAAGGAATAATGGCACACACTTGCTACTTTGTTGGTCAACCAAATGAAAAAGTGTAAGCTATAGATTAATTTATGACAGCAAGAAAAAATAATCCCAATATTGCAGTTCAGCAAAATTTCAATACATTTTATAATAAAAAAATAATTATTTCTTCTTCCCAATATGCTATAAAATGAACTTAAAAAGCCGAAAGAAAGACAAAAGTAAGGGTTAAAATGACTATATGAGTGAGTGTTTGAGGAGGAATAATATTAAAATATCTGAGATAACACAATTAAAGGGCCAATATGAAAATCTAAGTAATGAAAAATAAATCAAAATGTCAGTGTATAAATAGCTGTAAATAGAATGATTGTCATATGTCCTTTATAGTATAGATTGTTGCATATTGTAGATTATACATAAACACATATAAATTACTACACGTACGATCACCCGTAGTTTCAAATAAACATCCTATCAAGAAATATGTAGAGATAGCTATTCATTCATAACATATAGTCTAAATAATGTTTTTTGTATTAAAGTATACAATTTAAAAAACGTGTATTTAAATATTTGCCTCAAAAATTTAGATTGTGTGTTAAGGAATTAATGAGAGACGGAGCTGAAGAAATGGTATAGTTTTCAGAACCCACGTAATACCTAATAATTCTCCCTAAATCCAGTTACAGGTGCTCTGATGCCCTCTTCTGGCTACCGTGGGCATTGCATGCATGTGGCTTACATACACATAAAAATAATATAAATAGAATAAAAATAAATTTAAATAAAAAATAACAAGAAACTGTTGATTTTATAAGCATTGAGGAAGAAATAGCATGTAGGTTGAACATCATGGAATACATGTAAAGAAAACTGCATGTAAACATAATGGATGATGTCAAGACAGACAATCATAGATAAAGTAAGGAAAGCATCAGCTCAGGACCTATGAGATCCTCAGTGGGTAAAGAGATTTGATGGCAGATACGGGGAGCTGAGTTTGACCCTGAGAACCTAGCAGGCAAAGTGGAAGGAGAAATCCAAATCAGGGGAGCCAACTGCACGCCGTGGCTGGCTCTCCTGGGATCCAGGGAACTGACTTCCACAGCCAGAACTGGGAACCAAATCAATTCCAAGAAGACACTGCATCTGATTCAGGATAGTTTTGAGAAAGGAAATTCATCAACATGAGCCTCGAGGCCGCACCCACACTCCTGGAGCTGGCACGGCAGAGGCTGTGAGGGTCGAGGCTTGGTCACGTCTGCTCTTCTGCACCTTCCCAGGGAGCTCGTCCCGCCTTCGTTTATGGAAGCCTTCATGGGCAGACAAATGAAGGTCCCGAGCGAGATGGTGGCAGCCTGGCCCTTCCCTGCTTCCCTGCGGGGACCCTGATGAGACGCCCCACCTGGAGACCTTGAAGTCTGTGTTGGATGGAGGAGACAAGCTGTTGACACAGAAGAGTAATCAGAGGACTGGGAAACTTCAAGTACTTGATTTGCACAATGCGCAGCACAGATTCTGGAACACATGGGCTGGAATGGAGGATCCTGGAGGACCTTCCTAGAGGTGCTCTGCTCAGGTGGCTCAAGGTGTTGGCTGACCTTTCCCTCAAGATCCATCTCAGTGAATGTGAAACATACTTGTTGCAGTGGCAGAGCAGAGAAAAAGTTCCCTGCAGCTGTGCTGTCTGAGATGCACATTTTCACATTGCCTATAAACAGCATCCGGAAGGTACTGGAAGGGGTCCAGCCAGAATACACAGAAGAGTTGGACCTGTATTCAGAGTGGAGTCTGTCTAACTTGCACAGTTTGCACAATAAGGTTGAAATACTTGTCCAGACTTAGAGAAGGCTGTCACCAAGTTTATTTCTCAGTTCAAAGAATTCAACAGTTTCCAGCATTTCTACATGAACGGTTTGTACTTCCTTAATGACCACATGACACAGTTGTTCAGCTGCCTGAAGACACCCTTGGAGACCCTCTCCATCTCTCACTGCCTTCTGTCACGGTATAACTTGAATTCCCTGTGCCAGTGTCAGAGCCTCCTTAAGATCAAGCACCTGAGAGTGAGACATGTAGAATTCTTCAATTTATACCTCAGGAATTTTTGTAATTTTCTGGAGCGTGTTGCAGACACCCTGCAGACCCTGGAACTGGAACACAGCAGGATGCAGGGCTCTCAGCTCAGTGCTCTCCTGCCTGCCCTCAGCCAATGCTCCCAGCTCACCATGGTCAATTTCTATGACAATGACATCTCCATGCCTGTCATGCAGGGTCTTCTAAAGCACACAGCCAATCTAAGCCAGTTGACCCAGGAGTGGTACCCTGCCCCCCTAGAGTGCTTTGACGACATGGGTCATGTCCTCCCAGAGAGGTTTTCACTAATGCGTAGCCAGCTCATGGATGCACTCAGAGCAGTAAGGCAGCCCAAGACTGAGACAGTCCTTCACTACAAATATGTGCCTTGAGTGCTGTTCTCACTCTGTCTTTGACCTCGAGTCCAGACTCTGTGACTGCTGGCAATGAATAGGGAAACGTTACTGAGTAATGAAGCATAGGGATTGACAGACAGACTGACATCAAGGGGATCCACAGCACACGGCTTCAGACCCTGTTCAATGTGTTGAGAATGGTGAAGTGGGTTCAGATTACAGTGGCTGCGGTTGACGTGAAAAACATCCGAATCACAGGAAATGTGGATTTCAATTCTCAATTTCTACATGTGGACTCTAAGTCAGGAAGGGGACTACAAATTTCTCAATGTTGTTCCCGGAAGAACTTGTTATGAGGGTGTACCTCAGAATGGTTGTTGTAATGTTATGACCCTGAGATCCTGGATGCTCAGCCTTTGGTGTGCTTTTAGTCACTGACCTGTTCAGCTGGTTTCCAGGTTCAAGGTGAGGAGTATTCTATGACTTTAGGAGAGAAAAGACACTGCACTATTTTAAAAAGAGCCTGAAACTCAGAAACTCTCTGTATTCGAATAATTTAGAGTTCCCTCTGCTGAGGACTGGGTGTCTGTTAGTTACCACTTCTGTGGCTGCTCCATGGCCTATGGGTACAGAATTGTCTAACATGAGCAATGCAGACCCATTCCCCTATGAAGAAGGTATTCAGAGAATGGCTGGATTACAGTCCAGGATACTCAGGCCAGGAGGCTCTATGGATACATGAAATATAGCTGAAGCAGGAGACAAGACAACATGGACCAAAGGCAATGGGGTCTAGCAACAGTTCTGTGTTTCTTGATGGTGGTTCTCATGGGAACTCAGGGTGCACATGAATTTTTGGTCCTATTGTCTCTTTCTGAGTGTTTAAACTACTGACATGTGCCACCATGTGGAACTGTTGGGTCACATTCTTTTGGCTCCAAAACTTTTTGGCTTTTCACCTGGTGATACATCTGACAGAGCATTAACTTCCAGAATGTATAAATTACTCAAAAAACAAAGAACTAAGAAAACAAAAAACTCACTCAAAAGATGGAGTAAAGAGCTGAACAGAGACTTCACAAGTGAGGAAGTAAAAATGGCTGAGAAACATCTTTAAAAAGTGTTCAACATCCTTAATAATTAAGGAAATTCATATTAAAACTACTTTGAGATATCATCTCACTCCAATAAGACTGGCTAGGAACAAGGAAACAAATGATACCAAATGCTGGAGTGGTTTGGGGAAAGGGAAACACTCATCCACTGCTGGTGGGAATGTAAACTGGTACAACCACTATGGAAAACAGTGTGGATAACCCTTAAAAGCTACCACCTGACCCAGTCATACCACTCCTGGGTATGTACCCACAAGACTCATCCTACCACAGACACGCATTCACAGCCATGTTTATTGCAGCTCTCTTCACAATAGCAAGGAGCTGGAACCAAACCAAGTGCCTCTCAACTGATGAGTGGATAGAGAAAATGTGGTACATCTACACAATGGAGTTCTATGCAGCAGTAAAGAAAGACGACGTCATGAGCTTTGCAGGTAAATGGATGGAACTAGAAGATACGATGTTAAGTGAAGTAGCACAGTTCCAGAAAAACAAATGATGAATGGTATCCCTCACCTGTGGATCCTAGTGCCAATTACCTATTTTTAAGGCAAACTGAGCAACGTTAGTTAAGGTTATATTCCTCATTATCTGAAAGCAACTGTGCTCTTATAATGTGAATCCCTTAACGGGTTCTAGAATTAACCTACCATTTATTTTCAGACTTTGGAATTTTGGTATATGGGTAGAAGGTATGTATGCGTATTTTAGAGTAATATAAACTCAAAAGGGAAAAAAGAAAACCAAATCAATTCTCTGACCTCTAGGTGGATGCTGGACCTACACGGGCACTTCCCAGGCACACACACACACACACACAAACACACACATACACACACATACACACACATATACATACACACATACACACACATACACATACATACACACATACACATACAGACACACACACATACACACACATACACACATGCACACGCACACACACAGTGACCAAGTATCCTGCATTGAGAGTGGATACAATATTACATTTCCTAAAAGAGGACAATGATATCCGACATTTTTTATAAAGTCATATTAATAATAACAAGCTGCTACCCAAATTAATTGCAAAATATTTTTAAGTGTCAAGAATACTAACATGCAATTAGTACAGTGTTGAATATATCATAATAAAATAGGGCATCCTCCACCTCAGGAATAAAAAACATAGTTCAAATATTACTGATTGTATAAATTATTAGATTATCAAATACAAGGTGAAAACTTTATTTATTTATTTATTTATTTGTTTGTTTATTTATTTGAGACAGGGTCTCCCTGTAGCCCCAGCTAGCCTGGAACTCACTATGCAGACCACTCTGGCCTTGATCTAACAGAGATCCACCTGCCTCTGCCTTCCACGTGCTGGGATTAAAATTGTGTGCCACCACTCCTGGCTTGAAAAAAACCTTCACAATAAATTTGACCACTCTCATTTAACCACTTTAATGTATCCCAAATATATTTTAAAATCAGAAAACTAAGTGTAGAAGGATATTACCTCAGTATTTTTTTTCTTTTGCAATTACATTCACGAATAGAATAGGATGGTCACCCAGGATTGTGACTGTGCAACACTGTCTAAACGGTAGAAATTTAAGGTAAGCGGAGTAAAGGGAAGATGTGCTGTAAGCACAGGAGAGGAAAAGAAATGAACATACTAGCAGGTGACAAGACCATCAATGGGGAAAAAATCTGTTAATGTTTAGAAAAGTAAAATTCTTGGGTTTTTTTGCTTTTGTTTTTGTTTGTTTGTGTCTTTTTTATTTTTTTAATATTGTACACAACTTTAATGCAAACATTGGGAGGTAGGGACAGGCAGACCTCTGTAAGTTCAAGGTCAGGCTGTCTTATATAGTGAGTTCCAAGCCAGTGGGTGCTACAGGGATGCCCTGACTCAAACAGACAAAACAAAACAAAACAAAAAGATTCAGAAAGAGGACATGGGAATGACTTAACAGTACAACTTAAGACTCTGGAAAGACCAGAACAAACCAAGTCCAAACCTACAAGTGGAACAGAAATATATTCAGAAAATAGAATCCAAGGGAGGAGGAAAATCTTGAAGCTATTTTTTTGAAAGGCTAAATAAGGTAGAGAGAACTTTAGCCCCAGTGAATGAATGAATGAATGAGAAAACCCAAAGAAAGAAAGAAAGAAAGAAAGAAAGAAAGAAAGAAAGAAAGAAAGAAAGAGAAAGAAAGAAAAGAAAGAGCGGAAGGAAGAAAGGAAGAGAAAATCCAAGTTAACAAAATAGAGATGAATTTTATGATGTATTCAAGCCTTGAAAGTTGGGTAAAACACTTCAGGGTGCACATTTGTAAGTTTTTTCTCCAGTATGAATTCTACAATGTTTTCTAAGATGTGAATGTTGGTGAAAACACTTTTCGCAGTTTTCACATTTGTAAGGTATACCCCTTTAAACTGCAGATCTTACAGAGTGGATTTTAATGACTATCTTCCTCCAGGCTCCTGGCCTTCTTCAGGCCTGGCATGAAAACCTGCTTCGAAGACGTTTCAGTATCTAGCATATATATATTATATATAGTTATATAATAATATATATATATATATATATATAATGTACAAGCGTCCTTCATGTAAAACCAATTTGCAAGCAGTTGTGCCCAAACCCACACAGTCCAAGCCTCCCACCATCCAGCTGGAGGGGTTTGTATGTACAATCAAGTTGATCAAATAAGTGTCCAGTCTATATTGCTATAGTTTTACCATTCGCCCCAATCGCAGCCCTTATATTCTACCATGCCCCCTCTTACGCAGATTGTTCCCTCTGCTTAGAAAAAGGGCTCAGGTGGACAAGAAGCAGAACCTTCTACTTTGTCTGGAGATGACGTTTTGGACTCTGATCAGTTCTGGCTGTTTCTTTCATGGGCTGACACTTTGTCTAGGAATAACCTTTCAATCCTACTAATGAAGCACAGGCAATTAGATATATAGGTATTTAAACAGTGCTAATTATTATGGTAGGTTACTTTGGTATAGACACAGATGTTTGGATGGTGTGCTAATCCATGGATTGCATTTTTTCTGTAAAAGATGACAAGGTCTTATTGTGGCTTATAACATCTCCTAATCACTAGAGGATGTAAGCTTGTGGCATCATCCGTGAGTTATTCCTCCAAGAAGAGAGCTAATATCCAAATAGATTTGGGATATACAGGCATACAGCTGCCACTGCTGCACAGTATTTCCAAGCAGGTAAGGTGTAGCTGATGTTGACGGAGGAGTCTTGCTTGACTCAAGGAGACCAATATTTGCTTTATTGGTTCAGTGGCCTTTGGTAACACTCTCTGGTATTCCAGAGACCAAATGTACACTTGCAAGTGTGGTCTCAATACAACCTTCCCATGCTTACATCAGGTCTTCGACAGCAGGGCCTTACCACCTCTCTTCTTGCAGGTATCCCAGTTTACAGGCAAGAAGCCTTTACCTTTTGGGGGGGCTTGGATCCCCTGGCTAACATCTCCTTGACAGAATAATCCATTGCTGATATCAGAGCTCTCCTGTATTATTATATTTTGCTTATATGCACAGTTTAAAGAGACTTTAATATTATATTTGGTTCTGAATAGAGAATAATCCTTTCCACAGTTCACATGAAGTCTTTAGCCATTTGCTTATAACTGTTTTTTGATGGCTGATGTTATAAGTTGGCCTTACAAGTTATGACTAAATAATACAAAATATATCTAATTACTACAGTTTACCAGAGAACCTGACAACAATTTTTATTACATAACCTTCTTGGTCCTGGTGATGATTTTTTTTAAATCCAAGATACAGAGATGGCTCTGTGGTTAAGAACACATACTAAGAGAACCTGAGTTAGGTTACTAGCCTAAGTTGGGTGACTCACAACTTCCTGGAGCCCCTGATCCAGAGATCTGATGCCCCTTTCTGTATTCCATGAGCACTTAACGCTCATATGTGTGATGAGAGCCCTTTATGAGTAAACTTTGAGAGAATGAAGGCCCTGTGAATGAGAGGGTATGGTATGTAAATCTTGAAATTCTCAAAGGTTTGGGGTAAACTACTTGGCTTCTAATGGTGGGCACTGTGAATCAAGGGCAACAACTGTAAAGTCTCAAATTGATCTTAAGGCATGAACAGAAATGTGGAGTGTTTTTAATACTGATAAAACGCTTTTCCACTTGTATCCCCAAAGGCAGGGAAATTTTCCAGGTTTCAGGAAGACTTGTCCCCATGAAGGAATATTTTTTGTTATTTCATCTTTTCTAGGTTATTTTTCTCAAATATTTCTAATTTTTAAATAGCTTTCTTTTAAATATTTTATTCATTGTTTTTATTTTTTCTGTATTGCCTGCATGTGTGTAAGTGATCCCCTGTCAAACAATGCCCTTGGTGGTCAGAAGAGGGTGCCAGTTCCCCTGGAAATGGAGTTACAGACAGTTGTTAGCTGCTATGTAAGTGCTGGGAACAAAACCTGGGTCCTCTACAAGAGCAGTCAGAGTTCTTAATCACTGAGCTCTCTCCCCAGCCCTCAAATAGCTTTCTAAGACCGCTTTCCTGGCCTCTCCCTTTCCACTACAAGCTGTCATTGCTTTCATAGAGGATATACACCAATTTTCATATTCAATTAGTATAATCAAATTGATTCAAAAGAGTTATCAAATTTTCCCATGTATTGTTTGAGTTCTCACTTGTGTTTGTTCATGATAGGATCTCACTATGATGACCAGTATGGTCTTGATCCACTGGAAATCCTCAGCCTTTTGAGTGCTGAAATTATAAGTAAGAACTGCCACATCAGGCTGCAAGTAGTTTCTTGATTTTCCTGCTATAATAATTTATTTAAATATAATAATAACTTTCTGTCCTTTTAAATATTTATGTATCTTTTTCTCCTTGAAAACAATTTTGTTCTTACCTGAATAATTTCTAATCCCAAGTCTACTAGAATATTTTTCATTTGTGGATACTAAAATTCTTCTTTTCAAATAACTTTCCAGCATCTTATTTTTCTTTCCTTCATCCCTGGATGCTATTATGTTAACTGACTTTCTACCAGTTTCTTTTTTCTTGGCCTGGACCACAATGTTTTCCTAACAGCAAGTCTCTTCCTGGGAGGACTATAATCCAACTGATGTAAGCAGAATCAGGAACTGACTTGCATCTCCACCTCAGTGTCCTCATCATTTCCTACTGCTGAGCTGGCAGGAAATAGGGTAGGCAAAACAGCATTTCCTGTTCTCAGTACCTCCCATCCACAGTCAGAAGACACATGAGCCAGGACATGAAATAAAGTAACCATGGCAACTTAGAGGAGAGTCACTGAAATTGACAGGAATTTTGGAGAACTATTTTTAGTATCCCTGCACCAAACAAGACAGATCCACCATAATGTCCTAAGGATCAGCTCATTTCCACGTTGCTTCTTACGTACCTGGCTGACTTTGTCCCTGACGGTGGCACTTGAATGGTGATACAAAACAACCTTCACTTTAAAACATTATGTTTCACATGCTCTACTTGGAAACTTGGAATTCACTTCTTGGGTGTTTGGTATCTGACAACTTGTGCTATCTGTATAAAGTAATGCTGATTTAGCATGCAGAGTGCCTTGGGCATGCAAACCAGACACAGGGACACTTTTCAGAGAAAATATTCACTCCTGCTCAAATCTATTACAGAATTCTTACCATCATTTATCTACAATTCACACTGTCTTGTCTCCCACCTCAAACATTTTATGCTAGCAGAAAGATTAAAACTGAAATGTTGGGGCTGGAGGGATGGCCTAGAGGTTAAGAGCGACGACCGCTCTTGCAGAGGACCCGGGTTCGATCCCCAGCACCCACATGGCGGCTGAGAACCGTCTGTGACTCCGGTTCCAGGAGAACTCCAGTTCCAGGGGAATCCGGGACCGTCTTCTGACCTCCGCGGCATCGCACGACACGGGTGCGCAGACCTGCATGCAGACAATACATTCATACACATAAAAAAAAATAAAAAAAAATTAAAAAAAAAAACTGAAATGTTTCTGGAACCATACCTTTAATCCCAGCACCCCAAAGGCAGAGGCAGACAGATATTTGTGAGGTCAAGGCCACCCTGGTCTATAGAGCAAGTCTCAAACCTGCCAGGACTACATAGTGAGATGCTGTCTTAACAAAGAAATAAAACCTCTTAAATGTTTCTGAATGCAAAAGACAATACACACTGATTAATCTCACAGTCTTCTAATATCGTACTTGCTAAAACTGACATGTAAGTGGAAAGAGGATCAATGCCTCCGTGTCATCCTTTAAGGGAAGAAATGAATGGGCTTGGGTGACAGTGTTTGTGTCTTCGCAGTCTTCCTTTGACTAATGGGG
The DNA here is from genome assembly GCA_009823505.1 of Rhizomys pruinosus. NCBI lineage: Eukaryota > Metazoa > Chordata > Mammalia > Rodentia > Spalacidae > Rhizomys > Rhizomys pruinosus. The sequence goes on from VZQC01003508.1 coordinate 4,356,414, forward strand.
CATCACTCAGATCAAGTCTGAGTGTTCGTGGCTACCTACAGCCTCACTACACCAGGCTCAGCCCTGCATAGGTTTTTAATTGCTCCCCCAGCCTCTGATCCTTTCCAACTGTTCTCATTCGCTTTTCCATTGCTGTGACAAAACATGCTGACCACTACCAACTTGGGGAGGAAAGGGTTTGTTTATTCTGCTCACATCTCCCGTAGTAGTTCATCACTCAGGGAGCCCAAAGTAGGAACTCAGGGCAGGAACCTGGAGGCAGGAGCTGAAGCACAGGCCATGGAGGAGTGCTGCTTACTGGCTTGCTCCTCTGGTCCATGCCCAGTCTGCTTTCTTATACCATACACAACAACCTGCCCATGGGTGGCACCACCCATTGTAGGCTGGGCCCTCCCACGTTGCTCAACAATCAAGACAATACTCCACAGACACGGCCACAGGCCAGTCCAATGGAGCCAATTCCCCAATTGAGGCTCCCTCAACCCAGGTGTGTCAAGTTGACAATAAAGCTATCCAGCACACTGAGCATCACAGATGACCATCACAGATGACCATCACAGACCTCCCATTCATCCAGGTTCTGATCCTATTGTTCTGTCCTTGCTCCAGCTCCTGCAAGACCTTCTGTTCCCCCTGTCCTCTGAACAGCTATAAAATTCAGAATATACAGCTAGATTGTCTCTCTCTCTCTCTCTCTCTCTCTCTCTCTCTCTCTCTCTCTCTCTCTCTCTCTCATCACCTAGTCACATTCTGATACACTGTAAGGTTTGAAAAGCCACAGCAACTGGATTATGTTCCAGCCAGCTGATTTGTCCCAACAACATACAGCATCAGGTCCACTGTCTTACTCTTGGCAGGTCTGTAGATTCATCAAATATCAAAAGTACAGGAAAGACAGAAATGTGGAGAGTTCATTTGTCCCTGCTGTTGGCTATATCATTGACAACCGAAGAATAATTAAAATCAAAGTCCCCACAGGCAAATTTTTATAAAATATTCAGAAATATTTGAATTGGATCTTAAGTAAATAACAAAAGTAACTAGTCCAGAGATCTTCAAGCTATTTTCCAAGGAGCTCCAGGGTTCTCCAAAGAGAGTCAGGGGCCTTTTGTAAAAGTACAATGCAAATTAACTAGGCAAAGCTCAGGCTCCTGAAGCCCCAAGCCACAATGGCTACACTGTCATTTATCATAAATTCAAGGGAATTTCATCCACAAAACCCCTCAGCTAACTGGAGCGATTGATAGTTCTTGAAAGCATTCATTAGTTCCGTGTTTCCCTTTCGAGAATTAACAGAGAGTAAATCAGTGGAGACAAACGGCTTGCATTCTTTTTTTTTTTTATTTTTGGTCTTTTTGAGACAGGGTCTCCCTGTAGCTCTGGCTGTCCTGGAACTCACTCTGTAGCCCAGGCTGGCCTTGAACTCACAGAAATGCGCCTTCCTTTGCCTCCGAAGTGCTAGGATTAAAGGTGAGGGCCACCACGCCCGGCCTTGCTTGCATTCTTAATAACCAGACCTCATCCAGGTGGACCTTGGTGGATCTGAGACCAGAGAAGAATCGGGAAACATTTCAAAAGCTTTGTTTCTCTGCGAGGAGCTTTGGGTACCGACAAGATCTAGAACATAGCCTCTAGTTTAGAGACAGAAAGATTTGCTCTAGCAATTTGAATTATTAGATGATAAAGAAGAGCATTCACCATCCATTGGCCACTCAGAAGAGATGCTGAAGTTCTATTTTCATAACATTTGTGGCACTTTTCACACGGAAATTATTTTGTTAAAAATATTAATCTAGGGGGCTGGAGAGATGGCTCAGCAATTAAGAGCACGTACTGCCCTTGTAGAAGACACAAGGTGGTTTTCCTGCACCTGTATTGCATACCCACAAGCGTCTATATACTCTGGGCTCCTCAGGCATCCGCACTCGTGTGCACGAAGCCCGGTCTTCCATCTCCAGCAGCACATAAAACAGGTAAGATGGCACATTCCTATCATCCCAGTGCTCTGGCAACGGAGGGATATCATAAGTTCCAGGTGATCCTCGGCCACGAAGTGAGCTTGAAGCCATCCCGGGATGCATGAAACCTCATTTTAAAATGTATAACAAGAGATTTAGGCTTTTTTTTTTCTTTTTGTCTATCCTTTCTCCCCCTCTAAACTGCCATATTCTAGGAGAGTAATTTGTCCTGTGTTGGGACGGCACCACTGAGGTGATTGGATAGAGGAAACCACTAGGGGGCAGCAGAGGCATTGCTCTCAATCAGTATCCACTTGGAAGAATGGGCTTCAAGTCCTTGTAAGTTTAGAGGAAGTGGGTGGGAAGCCCAAGGTCTGGGAAAATGACCGTAATAACAGTACCTAGTGTTTATATAGCACCTTTCTTCAATTATCTCAGCATGTTTGGACATAATTATTCAGCTGGGAGCTTCCAGTTGTGGGAAATGAGGTACCAGGCAAACACGTGGCCTAGGTGGGACAGAGTGGAAGACCAATTCTTACTCATTTCAAATGCCCATTCATTATTCTTACTCAGAAAAGCTGATGTGTGAGCTTTCCTGGTCATTTCCTTAGAGACAATAAGCTGAGAGGTCAGAGTCCCAAACTGAAATGTATTAAATTGAAAGAGTCCTAAGTTCTCTGAAGTGGGGGAGGAATCACAGGCTTCAGACCCTAGAGAGAACTAAATGGACTTTTAAAACCTATGCATCTACTTATAATGTGTCAAGTGGAATGCACCATTTTCCAAAGAATGTCCCAAAACAATGTAACCTGAATAATCCTCGATACTTTGTGTTTTTACCTTTAAAAAAAATCCATTCAAATTGTAACGAAAATTGTTAATCCTGCATCCATACTGTGCCAAAAACTGGCCTGAAAAAGAGGTGGAAAATTGAAATTTTTAAAGCTTATGAAACTTATATTGCACGGAGAAAAATACCCTATGCCGACATTGCTTCGCAGACATCATGACAGGTGACAGGGCATTGATTAATACACAAATAGGCCTGTTCCTTAGTCACCGTGAGAACATTGCCCTAATGAATGTTTCCTCTGAGAACATTGGCAAGGCAAATGCAGATTCATGATCAAGATGCCTTTTTCCTCTCCAGTCATTTAGTCACCTATTGTATTCGTTACTTATCTTGTTGCTCAAAACCACCCCACAAACAAGCAACTTAAGAAAGAGAGGGTTCGTCTTGGTTCACAGGTAAGGCATGAGGAGAAGGCAGATATGACTGATCACACTGTGTCCACAGTCAGGGAGCAGATGGGCACTGGTGCTCATCTCCCTTCCGGTCTGGGGACACCCATATCTAAATAGGAGGTCTCCCAACCTTGGTTAATCCATTCTAAATAATCCCTCACAAGCAAACTCAGGGTTTTTATCTCATAAATGATTCCAGGTCTAGTCACATTGACGATATTAACCATGGGACCCACTAATAAATAGCCTATTTTTTTTTTAGTAATAACCACATTTCTTCCACTTACAGTTAAAAGGTGAGTACTAGTCACAGTGTATGTCTGGGGATGACTCTCAGATTCACCCTTATATTTTACCAAATACAGATTTTTTTTTCAGAAGATGCTTGACTATGATTTCTTTACCAGTTCACATGCGTCTGTTCTAGAAAGGCTTTGTCCAAAGGTGTCAATGTCTGTGATAAGCTGATCTCGATTTTATGAAAACAGAATAATTCAAAGACTCCATGTCCTAAAGTGTGAACTATATCTTTCTCTTTGATAGATCTCTTTTCTTTCTCCATGTTAAACTGAATTTCAGAAATGGCAAAGATTTGTTGGGTTTTGTGGGAAGATTATTTACTTGTTTTCTTAGATCAGATATCTGATCTAGTGAAGACTGATCCCTATGAACTTAAACTATGACAATGCTCTCTCTCTCCACACATGTGTATATGCAGGGTTGGTTGAGGGATTAAGACCAATGGCAGTTAGACTCTTGACAACTGAAATCATTAGATATAAATCTACAATTAGAAAAAGCAAAGGGTTACCATTTCAATATTTTCTGTTTTAAATTCCATCATAACAAAATCATTGATTCCACAAATTTTTAATTTTTTTTTTCGGTCTTTTCAAGACAGGGTCTCCCTGTAGCCCCAACTGTCCTGGAACTCACCTTGTAGACCAGGCTGGCCTTGAACTCACAAAGATCCGCCTGTCTCTGCCTCCCAAGTGCTAGGATTAAAGGCGTGCGCCACCACACCTGGCTCCAAATTTTTAATTTTTAAAAAAACATGTGCCTCTGTTTGCCATGTGTGTGTTGGGGTGGGGAGGTGTTCACAGAAACCAGAGAGGGTGTCAGATTCTTTGAAGCTGGAGTTACAGGCAGTTATATACCATGTCACTTGGGTGGTAGAAGAACAGTAAACACTCTTAATATCTCCAGCCCTGGTTTCACAAATTTTAATGCTGGAAAACCAAGTCACAGCAAGACAGAGTGACTTGCTCATACACAACCAGTAGCAGAGCCAAATTTCCCATATAGGCCTCCTAAAATAACCTTTGATTGTTTCATTTGCCATATTTATATTCCACATGGGGTTTCCCTTTTGGAAAAAAGAAATGGAGCGGAGGCGGGGGTTGCCGGGGGAAGAAACGATGGTTAAGAACGTTAGATGTTCTTGCAGAGGACATGGGTTTGGTCCCCAGCACATCATTAGATGTTCTTGCAGAGGATATGGGTTTGGTCCCCAGCACCCAGGTGGCAGCTAAAAAAAATCTGTAACTCCAGTTCCAGATGATCCAATGTCCTCTTCTAGCCTCCACTGCAATTGGATGACATGGGTGCACTCACACACCTGCAGGAAAAAACACACATAAGCATAAAATTAAAATAAGAATTGGAGTTGGACATAGTTTCATGGGCCGTTAATGCCAGCACAGGGAAGGCAAGAGGCAGGCATATCTCTAGGAATTCAAGGCCAATCTGATCTTTTGATATAGCATCTTCTAGCTGTTGAGATATCACAGCAGCTCCTATTATTTCTTTATGGTAGAACTACTCAGAATCCATTCTTCTAGCCCTTGAAAGATAGAGTGCATTATTGTTGTCCGCGATCATGCTACAGGGCAGCAGCACATTGGAACCTCTTGCTCATTAAAATATTACTTAGTGCCCAATGATTACTCTGCTCTTCACCAGCTCCTTTTTTCTCCCAGTCTCTGTAAAACATGTTCTGTTTTTCTTTTTAAGTTCATCACTAATTACAATGATCAAACCAGTTCTCTTAAAGTGGAGAATAAATAATTTCAGTCTATTTCATACATATTTGATGCACTCGGGTGCCATATTCTACTTAACATAAGAAGGAATAGAGAGAATGTCTAACATCAAAGAACTAAGAACTAGTTGTTATATTTTTAACCAATTGTTAGAAAACGAAGATAAACTAAAGTTTGGCATCTGTTTTTTTCAAAATGCCCAGGCTCGTGGCCCTTCCTCTTCCTGTTGACTTCTCCCTGAGAGTTCTGTCATGTGAACATCTGTAGAGCAAATTGTACCTGAAAGTAACCAAAGAAAAGATTTGACTCCAGTCTTGAGAGCATTTATTATTACTTCTTGTATTTTAAGTATTAGAAGAATTATAAATAAGTACTAATAGCATAAAATTACAATTACTTAGAGAACAAGTTTGGATGTGACCATATTTCAAATCATTTGGTTATTGCACTCATTGGAATTGTAAATGTATTCTATTTATTGTTGTTATTGATTATTTTTCTTTTGGGAAACAGGGTCTCATCTAAGCTCAGGGTGGCCTCAGACTCCCAGGGATGATCCTGTCTCAGCTCTTGAGTGCTAAAACTTTTATAACACATACCACACACGTGTTAAAACACGTACTTCATTTCCCTGGAACTGTTTGAACTTTGTCTTTCCAACTAATCTAGAACTTCCCTGAAGGCAGGAATTTTATCTTAGTCACATGTTCCTTGAACAAATAACACAGAAAATACATAGTAAATGAATAAAAGTTGGGTGGATATGTTGATATTTGAGTATAATAATAGGAAGAACAGAGATAAAATGGAAAAATAACAAGGATAGGAACATAAGAATCAACTATACTTAGGTCATTGCAGAAGAAAGAACTTGGAGAAAAAATATGATAAATAATCACTGAGCTAGAGGGAGATGCCATTGGCATTTTGTGTTGTGGATAAAAAAAGAAGAAATATTTAGAAATTTGGATTGGCATAGCTGCAAAGGTTAAAAATGACAGGAAATGTGGTGGTTATTAGAATTGTCCATAAATACTTGATATTTCTCTCTCTCTCTCTCTCTCACTCTCTCTCTCTCTCTCTCTCTCTCTCTCTTTTCCTCCTTTCCCCCTCCTTCTCCTCTCCTCTCCTCTGTGGTACATTAATGATTGTGTCTCCCTGATATGGTTAGGATAATGAAATGTGATTGGAAGTTATGTGTCATTTTCCACTAACAAGTTTGAGAAGCAGTGAAGATGTCTCTTTTTCAAAATCCCTTCCCATCCTGAAAATTTTAGTCCATAGCTTTGACTAAGTATGAAGACACTGATGACAACAGACTCTAGTGCCACTGTGCACTAGGACAAGTACCATACCATGGGTGAAAAGTTCACTGTAGCTGTCTGGAAGCCAGTGATTTTGACACTTCTGATGACTACAGTGTAAACTTGCTTATCCTGACTGGTGTAGGAAGAAATACATAACTTAGTCATTCAATGGGAATAGAGGACAATAACCTGGAATCAGTTTTTAGACCACCATGATCAGTTATGAAAAATTAAGGGGAAAAACATCGATGGATAACATTTAAAATATTTAATATAAAATGAAGAGCCATTTCTTATCCATTTCAATTCCAATGATTAAAATAAAGCAGAAATATGTACTGACACTATCAACAAGGAAATACTTCCATTGACTCTTGAAAGTTTTGAGCGGCATTGTAGAATATTGGAAATATGCCTCAGTTAAGTTATGCCTGAGGAATACCCAGAAAACTACTGCTCATCACATAACAGAAAAAGTAGTAACATGGCACTCACTCCCTAGCAACTGCAATAACATCATCTTTCAGTGTAGAAAATAAAACATTAGAAGTGAAAAAAGTCTGTAAGGACAACTGTTCAAAGTCCATTTTCAGTCTTACTGTTTTCTTTTGGGGAAGTAGATATTCCTTTGAGTTGTTCAGTGCAATAGGGATAATATTCCAATATGCTACTAATGAGGTTAGTTGGAAGAGACTTGCTAAGTCATAGTCAAGGTTCCATAACAGCTATGTAGAAGAAACTTTTTAGCACAAGAAGAAACGTACCTACAAAGAATCTGATCCCTATTCCTACATAATTGGATACATAATCTGGCAAAGTCAAAGTGTAATAAATCTAATTTTTCCTCTTACTAAAGAAGTTTGGTAACTTAAATGGGGACCTAAAAGATATCTAAATACATATCTAACTGTATTTAGTAGAAAAAATATTATCTCTTAGTGAAATAGTGAATGGAAGCACTCAGCAGCTGAATGTGTCTTGTAGAAAATAGCTACTGAAAACAGAAGAGTTCTAGCAAACTCACAAACTCAAAAAATCCTCATGGTTATTGGACCTATGAAATTAGGAAACAAACTATCAACATAAAGTAAGTAATAGACATAATTATTAAATGAAAAAGTTGGGGCTGAAGAGATGGATTGGTGGTTAAGAGCACTGCGTTCTCTTAACAGAAGACCTGGGTTCAGTTCCCAGCACTCACATTGGCCCCTTTATGGAATATGAGGTGGCTAAAATTGTATAAGTTCAAGTTTGGATCTTCAGTTTTGTCACATTGGTCAACAGGTCTGTTTTTGTGTCAATACCAGGCTGTCTTTATGACTATAGCCCTATAATATAATTTGAAGTCTGGTAAAGCAATCCCCCCTGTATTGCACTTTTCACTCAGGGTTGCTTTAGCTATTTGGGGTCTTTTGTTTTTCCATAAGAATTTAAGGATTTTTTTTCCAAGTCTGTGAAGAAAGTCATGGGGATTTTAATTGGGATTGCATTGAATATGTATATTAATTTGTATAGAATGGACATTTTTACTATATTAATTTTTCCAATCCATGAGGATGGGAGGTCTTTCCATCTTCTGATGTCTTCTTCAATCTCCTTCTTTAGGGGTTTAAAATTTTTGTTGTAGAGATCTTTGGTGTCTTTGGTTAGGTTTGTTCCTAGGTATTTTATTGGTTTTGAGGCTATTGTGAATGGGAAGGTCTCCTTATATTCCTTCTTTTGTTGCTTGCTGTTGGTGTAAAGAAAGGCTACTGATTTTTCTAGCTTAATTTTGCATCCTGCCACTTTACTTAAACTCTTTTTTTTTTTTTTTTTTTTGGTCTTTTCAAGACAAGGTCTCTTTGTAGCTCAAGCTGTCCTGGAACTCACTCTGTAGACCAGGCTGGCCTTGAACTCACAAAGATCTGCCTGACTCTGCCTCCCAAGTGCTAGGATTAAAGGTGTGCACCACCACACCCAGATTTACTGAAACTCTTAATAGTGTCTAGGAGCTTTCTGGTGGAGTTTTTAGCATCCCTCAAGTAAACCATCACATTATCTCCAAAAAGGGATAGCTTGACTTCCTCCTTTCCAATTAGTACTCCTTTAATTTCCCTTTCTTGCTTTTTTGCCCTAGCAAGTGTTTCAAGCACTATGTTGAAGAGGAGTGGCAATAGGGGCAGCCTTGCCAGGTTCCTGCCTTTAAAGGGAATGCTTCTGATTTTTCTGCATTTAGGATGATGTTGGCTGTGGGTTTGTGGTATATGGCTTTGATTGTATTTAGGAATGTTCCCTTCAGTCCAATTCCCTCTAGAACCTCAAATATGAAGGGATGCTGGATCTTATCAAAGGCTTTTTCTGCATCAATTAAGATGATTGTCTGGGGCTGGAGAGATAGCCTAGCGGTTAAGAGCGCCGGTCGCTCTTACAGAGGACCCGGGTTCGATCCCCAGCACCCACATGGCGGCTGAGAGCCGTCTGAGGCTCCAATTCCAGGGGGACTCCAGTTCCAGGGGAATCCGACGCCTTCTTCTGACCTCCGCGGCATTGCACGACACGGGTGTACGGACCTGCATGCAGACAGTACATTCATTACACATACAAAAATAAATAAAATTAAAAAAAATGATTGTGTGATTTTTTTACTTCAGTCCATTTATGTGTTTTATGATATTTATTGATTTTCATATGTTGAACCATCCCTGCATCTCTGGTATGAATCCAACTTGATCATGATGGATGATCTTTTTTTAAATTTCTTGTTTTACATATTTTTTTATATAAGATTATGTTACAAATCGAATCTAGACCCCTGTCCCCCTCCCAACCCCCCCCCAGCAGATTCACCCTTTCAGTCAGTACTTTGATGCAGTCTTTTCTGTGTTGATGTTGTTGTTGTTCTTTCCAATATGCATCACTCCCAACAAGAAGTGTTTACAAGTAGGTTATTGGCGCTAGCATCCACAGATGAGGGATACCATTCGTCATTTGTTTTTCTGGGACTGTTACTTCACTTAACACAATATCTTCCAGTTCCATCTATTTACCTGCAAAGTTCATGATGTCATCTTTCTTTATTGCTGCATAGAACTCCATTGCATATATGTGCCACATTTTCTCTATTCACTCCTCAGTTGAGGGGCATTTGGGTTGGTTCCACCTTTTTGCTATTGTGAACAGAGCTGCAATAAACATAGCTGTACATGTATCTCTGTGGTAAGAAGAGTTTTGTGGGTATATACCCAGGAATGGTATGACTAGATCAGGGGGTAAGCTCATTTTGAGTCTTCCAAGGGTTCTCCACACTGCTTTCCATAGGGGTTGTACCAGTTTACATTCCCACCAGCAATAGATGGGTGTTCCCCTTTCCTCGCAACCTCTCCAGCACTTGGTATCATTTGTTTTCTTGATCCTAGCCAGTCTATTGGAGTGAGATAATATCTTAAAGTGGTTGTAATTTGCATTTCCTTAATTATTAGCAACGTTGAACACTTCTTAAGATGTTTCTCAGACATCTCTAATTCCTCACTTGCAAACTCTCTGTTCAGCTCTTTGCTTCATCTATTGAGTGGGTCATTTGTTTTCTTTCTTCTTTGCTTTTTGAGTAGTTTATAAACTCTGGAAATCAATGCTTTTTCTGATGTATCTGCGGTGAAGGTTTCCTCCCACTCTGTGGGTTTTCTCTTCACTTCCTTGATTGTTTCTTTTGATGTACAGAAGCTTTTGTGTTTAATGATGTCCCATTTGTCAATTGTCGACCTTAATTCTTGCACAGCTGCTGTCTGATTTAGGAAGTCTTTTCCTATGCCTATGTCTTGTAGTCTGCTGCCAACTTTTTCTTCTATTTCCTTCAGAGTTTGGGGTTTCATGTTGAGGTCTTTGATCCATCTGGAGTTGACTTTTGTACAAGGCGAGAGGTAGGGGTTTAATTTCATTCTTCTGCAGGTGGTGATCCAGTTTTGCCAACACCACTTACTGAAGATGCTGTCTTTCCTCCCTTGTGTCTTCTTGGCCCCCTTGTCAAATATGAGGTAGCTGAAATTGTATGTGTTCAATTTTGGATCTTCAGTTTTGTTCCATTGGCCAACAAGTCTGCTTTTGTGCCAGTACCAAGCTGTTTCTATGACTATAGCCCTGCAGAACAGTTTGAAGTCTGGTATAGAGATCCCCCCTGTATTTCTCTTTTCACTCAGGGTTGTTTTGGCTATTCAGGGTCTTTTGTTTTTCCAAATGAAATTAAGGGCTTTTTTCCAAGCCTGTGAAGAAACTCTTGGGGATTTTGATTGGGATTGCATTAAATCCGTACAAGAGTTTGGGTAGAATGGAAATTTTTACTATATTAATTTTCCCAATCCATGAGCATTGGGATGTTTTTCCATCTTCTGATGTCTTCTTCAATTTCCTTCTACAGGGGGTTAAAATTTTTTTGTAGAGATCTTTGGTGTCTTTGTTTAAGTTTGTTCCTAGGTATTTTGTTGTTTTTGAGGCTATTGTGAGTGGGAAGGTCTCCTTGTATTCTTTCTTTTGTTGCTTGTTGTTGGTGTAAAGAAAGGCTACTGATTTTTCTAGGTTAATTTTGTATCCTGCCACTTTTCTGAAGCTCTTAATGGTTTCTAGGAGTTTTCTGGTGGAGTTTTTAGCTCCCCTTAAGTAAACAATCATATCATCAGCAAAAAGGGATAGTTTGACTTCCTCTTTTCCAAATCTTTTTGATGTGAATCTGTATGTGATTTGCAAGTATTTTGTTGAGAAATTTCGCATCTGTGTTCATTAATGAGATGGGTCTATAGTTTTCTTTTTTGGTTGTATCCTTGCCTGGTTTTGGTATTAGAGTGATGCTGGCTTCATAGAAGGAATTTAGTAGATTACCCTCTGTTGGTATCCTTCTGAAAAGTTTGAGTAGTAATGGTTGTAAGACCTCTTTAAATGTTTTATAGAATTCTGCTGTGAAACCATCTGGACCTGGGCTTTTTTTAGTTGGGATGTTTTTTATTATGTCTTCAATTTCCTCAAATATTATAGGTCTGTTTAAACTGTCAATCTCTTCTTGGTTAAACTTTGTTGATTCCCAGGATTTCAGATATTCATCCATTTCTCTTAGGTTTTCAAACTTAATAGAGTACAGGTTTTTGAAGTATTCTCATATGATTGTCTGGATCTTTATCTGTTGTGATGTTTCCCTTTTCATTACAAATACTATTAATTTGGAGTTGCTCTTTTTTCTTTGGTTAACTGGGCTAGAGGTCTGCCTATCTTATCTTTTCAAAGAATCAGCTTGTGGATTCATTTAACACACTACAATATTTTTAAGTGTGATTGTCACTGTGGATTTAGAACACAATGTGAACTAAATACTTCACCTTTTATTAAATACCATTCAGTCCTCAAGGAAATTTCTTGAGTAAAGCAATTGCCTTGAAAGATCAGGCATATCCATGAGTTGTATGATAGCTATCAATAGTATGTGATGTTTGTTATTAAAAAGGATTTGATCAATAGAGCACTGAAGTCACAGAAAATTTACACAAATCCTTTCTTTGCAAGGATGAATACAGGAGATTTCTTCACAGCCCAGCATATTTTCAGTTAATACCTTGAGGTGATCTTCTCTTTTTTATTCCAGTGCCTGGTCTCTGGATACCTAGCAACACCTGAGGAACAGCATTTTCACATAGAGATGAGAGAGCGCCATTCATGTGCCATGGTTAATTTTATATGTCATCTTGAGTGGAATAAGGGATCCTCAGATCACTGGTCAAACATTGTTTCTGTGTATATCTGTGAGAGTTTTCTAGGAAACAGCACTGTAATCAACAGACTGAGTAAATAAGATCTGCTTCCCTCCGTGTTATTGGCCACCAAAAGATGGATGAAAGATAATCTTGTTCTCAATTCCTAAGGTGGAACATCTATCCTCTCCTGTCCTCTGATGTTAGAGAGGTTTTGGAAATTATAGCCGTTCCCTTTTCCCCAGATCATGCATACCAAATTTCTCAGGTCTTTGGCCTTGAAGAATTGTGCGATTGGTTTTCCTCATTCTCTATCTAGCAAACAGCATACTGTGTGAACATGGGCTTCCATAATCACATTTGCCAAAGTCCTTAGTAATAGCCTCTTCTTCTGTCTATACTTACACCTACACTTGTATCATTTCCTTTTGGTTCTCATTCTCTGGAAAGCCCTAACTAATTCATTATGTTATTTTTTTATTTTGTTTATTATTCTTATTTTATGAGTATCTGTGTGTTGCTTGCATATATGTAAGTGCATCTATGCCATGCAATGCCCACAGAGGCCAGAGGAGGGCACTGGATCTCTTGGAACTGAAGTTACAGACAGTTGTTAGTTTGCCTTGTAGGTGATGGTAATTGAACCCAGGTTCTCTGCAAGAGCAGCCCTCAGAGGCATTCCTCCAGTCCCGTCATTATGTTATTTTTAAATTTATATTTGGATATCAAGATAGACTAAGACTTCATATTATTGTATAGCTATAAAATAAATCTAAGAGATAAAATCATTAAGTGAAAACAATTTATTTGACTTAATAAAAATGTTTAATATTATCTGTAATACCACTAAATAACTGCATACAGCCTTATCCAAATTTCTAAATGTATTGTAAAGTTCTTAGACTATTTCCAAACCTAATAAATTTTCAAAATGGAGAGTTGCCTAAGGAAAAGAATTTTACAGTTATCTTATTTTTATTAATAAATGACTGACTTTTAAATAAATAAAAGTGAAATAATTTCATAAACTTATTATAAATTATGTATAATTTTGCATATTATGCATCCAAAATTATTTAGCTCATAAACAACCAAGATAGCAACTTGAGAATTTTATCATATTTGATAATCTGCCAACTTTTAGTCCTTTGAAAGTCACAGCTTGACATATTTTTGGATTTTTGTAAAGGTGTTATCTGTCCAGAAATGAGGATGTAAATTATGTAATAATCTGTTAGCATCCTTAATATGATTATTATCTGTATTCATACTGTTACCTTGGCCACACAAATGTCTGCTAGACAGGATAATTGTTTGGTGTTTTTCCAAATCAGTGCTTTTTTACTTCTTTAGTTGATGTGAAGCAGTATTATTTTCTAAAGTGATTGCAAATACATTTATGGCCTTCTTCACTACTCTACATTTCGCCTGGCTCTCTCTTTTTTTTTTTTAATTGCAGAGTCCCTTTTTAATCTAGAGGCTTTATTTGATTCCAAGTCTGTTGTAGATTTTTATTCTAATTTTTATTAGTTAGGGGAATCCTCATGCCAAGAAGTTAAGATAAAATTTTTAAAGTCATAATATCCATTGCAAACCACCCTAGCACTGTAAATCCTTAGTCTGTATCATTGCGTTGGTTTTATTTTTTATTTAATTTTTATTGATGCTTTGTGCATTTCATACACTTTTTCCAATTCAGTTCAGGCTTATTTCCCCTTCCCCTCCCCCCTACCCCCACCCCATCCCAGATCATGCATTCTGCCGTAACTGTCCTGCATCTTTCTCTGTTTTTTTTTTTTTTTTTCATTTTTTAGCTATAAGTGATAATCCGTGAGTACAAGCATCCCTCGTGCAGAACCAATCTGCAGGCTGTTGTGCCCGAACCCCTACAGCCCCACCATCCAGTGGGGGGTGACAGGTTGTTTGTTCAATCAAGTTGATCAAATGAGTGTCAAGACTACATTGCTGTTGTTTCACCGTTCACCCCAATCGCAGCCCTTACATTCTACCACGCCCCCTCTTCCGCAGATTGTTCCCTAGGCTTAGAAAAGGGGCACAGGTGGATTGCGTTGGTTTTTTTGGCTCTGTTGTGACCAAAATAACTGAGAGAAACAACTTGAAAGAGGAAAGACTTGCTTGTGGCTCCTGAAGGTTTCAGTCCATCATGGACGTAGAGCAGGGCAGCATAGCTCAGGGGGCCAGGAGCTTGTGGTGGACACTGTCCATATATAAAAGATTAGAAAATAGATCAAGGCAAGAACCCAGAGCCTGTATAGCGCCCCCCAACCCAGCTCTAGTGATCTACATCTCTTTCTGGTCCCATCTCTCCTATAGTTTCTGGAACCTCCCAAAACAGTGCCACCAGCCAACGAACAAGGCTCAAAACACGAGCCTGTGGGGACAGCTTACATTCCATTAATAACAATCATCTCTAGGGTTTTATTCCTTTAAAAAGTGTGTCTTTATTTATTGGTTGTCATGTATGATATTCTTGAAGACCTAATTTTATTGTTGTATGTTCTGCCTTTATGGAACAGAATATTCTGTAGAGGTATGTTAAGCCCATTGGCACTATGGTGCAGTTTAAGTTTAAAGTTTCTTTTTGACTCTTTTATTTGGATTGTCTATCTACAGATGAGTGTACGGATTGAAGTCATCTACCATTTACTATATCAGGGCCTATTTGACCCTTTATGTCCAGTAACGTTTGTTTTATGATGTTGTGTTCACCAACATTTGGTGCATATGCACATAAAAACATTACAGCTTCTTGCTGGATTAATCCTTCTGGTAGTATGTACTGAGTTTCTTTCTCTCTTCTGACTAATTTTGGCTTGAAGTCCACTCTATCAGACACAGCTACTCTTGCTTGGTATATTGACTTCCATTCTTTCATTCTTAGTGGTTCTAAGTCTTTGACAGTGATGTGTGTTTCCTATAGACAGCAAATAGTTGGGTCTTATCTTTTATCGCATCAGCTATTATTCCTTTCCTTCCTCTTTTTCTTTCTTTTCCTGGTGTGTGTGTCTATGTGTGTATGTGTGTCATGTGTATGTGTGATATGTGTGTGGTAGGTGCACATGAGAACACACCCATGCAAAAGTGGAGGCTAGAGAACGATTTATGATATTGTATAGCCTACTCTATCCCTTTCTACCTTATTCCCTTGAGACAGGATCTCTCATGAGACCTGGGCTGGACTGGCAGCCCAAAAGCACAAGTGATTCTCCTGTTTCTACTCCCCACAATCCTGGGGGTAACAGGTACATGGATTTTTATGTGGGTTCTGAAGATTTGAATTCTGGTGCAGCAAGCACTCTGACCCATTAAGCTGTCTCCTCAACCCTCAGCTTTTAATTGCTATGAGAGACAAGTTACTCCATGTCCACAGCCATGTTATACTTGTCCTTCAGTAGCCTCACCCTTAATTTCTGTCTTAAGTATTCTTCCAGAAATACTCTATTCACACGCAGGTATTTCTTTCATTGATGCAACACCATGTGAAGCATAGCCTAGTCTTTGTTTCTTGTAAAACTGTCCATTTTTATAGGTCATGTCCTCTCCAATAATAAAAAGCAATCAATTTTATTTTTATTTATTTTTATATTTTATTATTTTTACTTTTATGTGTATGAGTGTATTGCCTGCATGCATGTATGTGCACACATGTTGTGCAGTGCCTGTGGAGGTCAAAAGTGTGTCAGATCCCCTCTAACTGGAGATACAGACAAATGTTAGCTACCATGTGGCTGCTGGGATTTGACCCTGCATCCTCTGCAAGAGCAGCCAGTGCCCTTACCTGCTAAGGCATCTCTCCAGCTCCAATTTTTCTGTCTAGTAAGGCTTATTATTTTACTGTACATGCATTTTGTCTGTTATTCAGCACCTATTACTTAAGTTGTTTATATTTGCTTTTATAAGCAATATTCTGTAAGTAGACTCTTGTATAAAATCCCCTTCAATCCCCTCCACACATGTGGGGGTACATCGCAGGTTAGTTCCTTACAGTGCAATTGTGGTTCTGGTTCGAAGGATAAATACTGTTCAAATATATCTGCATTTTTCCCTTCGTATACTTCACCAACTTAAAAATGTCTTCCGGATGCAGTAATTTCGCTATATTCCTATTCCGGAAATCACAGAGTACTCATGCCATTTGGATCTCTGACAATAGGTAGAATTCATGACTCTTTAGAATTTGAAATTTTATCTTTTGTATAAATGAGATTGAACTGTAATGAGTGTGAAAACACTCCTACTTCTTTTTCTGTGTCCCTTGGGTTGATACACTTGATATTTTTGCAGTTGATCCTTATGTTGATCCATATGTTGATCCTTAACATAACTAGAGCAGTTATGCTCCAAACTGTGTGCTGAAGCTCTGACTGTAGGAAGATCCAGTTTGAATTGGGGGCTAGTTCTCAGCTAGTACCCCTCGGGGCACCACCTGGATAGGAGTCAGGGGACTTCTCTGACTCCACCCCAAGAAGGAGCAGACAATGTGGCCCATGTGCATGATGCTGGGTGGGGCAGCAGTGTGCAGTGGGACAGAATTGGGGGACTGTGATTGGCTCTGGTAGCTGACGTCATTTTGCTTACAAAAGCAAGCTGTAGCAGGCAACAAATCGAATTTTCAGTTACCATTACTACAGAACTCCCGGCAGTCATTTTTTGCACACATACAGGCTGAAGCACGCCTGAATTTCGTTCAAGTGACCAGTGGGTTGGACAGCGGTTCTTAGACCACCAATCTGGATAGCTGGTTTGGTGAAATGAATTGTGAGTGGGCATAGGCTGAAGAAAGGCCATCAGCCATCAGCCTGAAATTCCTGTCCAGGGGCCAGCAGTCTCCGGGCAGGTGGAGAAAGCACGGCCAAAGCGGGAAACGTTCCGTCGTCCCAGGCTAAGGACCTGAGTTGGAGGGACCTCTCAGGTCGGGTTACAAAAGTAACCGACTGACCTCTGCGCCAGAGGGATCAGTTCCCTACAGTGGTTGCAGGTGGGCACTGTGCTCCCCTTCCCTTGGCAGGGCCACACTGTACTTGCTCGTGGCAAAGGAAGCTTCCTACATCTGACGTCCCACCCAGATTCAACCCATGCCTAACTCTGCCGCCACTACGCAAACCAGCAGATCTGTTCACACTACTAATCTGCTGAAGCCCTTTTAGTCCTAGCAACAATGATCCAAATGCCCAGACATCATGAAGTTGTGGATGGTGCCCTCTAGAATATACTTCCCCCTCCTCATCTGAACTCCTTGCTTTCATCACCAACTATTTTACGCTCATAACTTCTATAACGAATTGCTTGACAGTCACTTTATGCATATGTGAAATTCTCTTCTAGCCCTAAAATAGATGCCTCCACCCCATCTCCCCACCAGCCACCACCTCATATGCCACTTCCTTTCATACTCCAGACACTCAAAACGTCTTCTGTGAACTCAAAATATTTACTGGAGCTACTGAGTTCTATACTTATGTAGAAGCATTTCTACCACGCTAAGAATGTATTGCCAAGGACTGTTAATTCTTGAACTCCTGAAGTATAGCATAGTGTCTGCATCTATCAAAGAAATTAAGACAAACCAATCCATAGTTGAAGAAATAGAACACATGATAAAAAGATGTTCTTTTCTCTTTAACCATTTCCCTAACATGTAATATAACTGGTTTGAGCCTGGCTACCTTCAGGAACACGGAGGCTGTGATTTTAAAAGTTAAGGAATGTATGCCTGTGTGTCCACACATAATATAAACACCTGCTATTTTAAAGTAAAATAAATGAATGATTTTAGAGTGTAACAAATATCTCAGGACCTTGGAGAATGTGTAAGTTTAAAGAAATGACAAATATTCTCATCTAGTGTGGACTAGTCTAATAAGTGTTGATTGGAAACCTTATTACCAAAATAATTGCAATTTTGAGCAATATTTTAAAAGAAAATATTTCCAGCACTGAGATGACTCATATGTTAAGAAACCAAAATGTAAAAATGAGTGAGTGGACCCTGACAGACCTTGTCAGATGATGACAGCTGCAGATGTTTGCACAAACAACCCATGCCCTTCAAACATTCTGCACTGTGAACGGTCTAGTAGCAGGAACTTGGAGGGCTTTCTGAGGCCTTGACTTGGATTGAGAGCCCCAGAGAATGAGAAAAGTTTCGTGCATTTCCTTTTTGGAAAATAGTTATTATTATGCTTACAGTAAGAAAGTGATGATTCACAATCCAGACCTGACCTTCTTCTTACTTTGCTAATGTCCTTGGACTCAGGTTCTACTGTTTAGCTTTCTTATACTCTGCACAAAGTAAGCTTCTCAAGTCCAGCCTGAGAACTGAGAAGAGTATTTAAGTGGGACATCTGATCATAAGAGGCAGGCACGCAATAGAAATAGACTTAAGGAAAAAGAAGATAGAGAGGGAGAAAGGATTGGTTTGGTTCTGAGACTGCTTGGGACTTCTGGACTCAAAGAGTTAAATGGTGAATGCTGGAAAACAGGATTTAAAGCTGTGCTGCTCCTCAGGCAGTGGGAACCCAGGGTCCAGTGTGGGCCACACACTCCCTCTCCTTCCTCTCTTATCTCTGTTGCTCTTGGCCTACTGGTTTTCTTCTTCCTCACGATAAGCCGGTGTCTTCACACAGAAGCAATGGGTTCTGACAACAAGTGGGTTCACAAACTCAGTTTGTGAGTGGGTGTCATTCCCCACGGTTCCGGTCCCCCATAGTCTAAGCCACCAGCTCATCACTTGGGCAAATCACTGTACATAAGGAGAAATTTTCATAATTATCCCAACTTGAAGCAAGCCCACTCCTTTGCCCAGTCGCTGAACTCTGGGGCAGTTGCTGAGGTCAAAGGTATAGAGGCAGTCTATGGAAAACACAGGATGGGAGAGAAGAGGGCACGGTCCACAGCAGAAAAAGGGAGGGGTTGAGGCAGAAGAAAAAGTCATCAAGCTTAGTAACCACTGGCACAACACTGAGTTCATGGGACATTGTGTTCTGAGTTCTGGTAAATGAACTTGGTGAACTTACAAGTTGGGGACCGCCTATATCTGAATAATTACATAAGGGGTGGGGGAGACAATGGCTAGGGGACACAGTCTGTCATGTCAGTCCTCATCTGTTTTTCCCTTGAAGAACAGGCGTGCCTTTCCTCTGGGCTTCTACTTGTCCTAAGTAGAGGTTGCTTCCTTGGTTGATAGGCCTGAGCCACTGCCCTTTAGGTCAAAGCTGAAAGTCAACCTGATCATTAACAATACTAGGGAACTGGTAATACAAGGTCCCTGATATGGTGGGGAACAAATGAAGAGACTGTTTCCTTTTAGCAGAATATAAAACATTGGTTCTTATCTTATTCACAACTCAAAGTTTACTATATATTATGTCAAAACATATATTAATGCTGTATGTAGGATGTAGATTTAATTCTGCTCTAAAATCCTGGCCCCCAGGCTCATGAAACATCTCCTATTATGCTATTTTGTATTTAATTACCCTATACTATGCAGACATACTTTGTAGGACAATTACTATGTACAAACAGTGTGGTTTCTTGTATATTTATTTTTAGCTCAAATGCCAAAATCACACAAATAAATGGCTTCCAAAAGCCATTGTATATTTGCCTGGACACAAAACCCTGCCACAGGGGAACTGGGAAGCCCATCAGCTCTTGAGAAAGACCTGCATTAAACCACAGTGGGAAAAGTTGCTCAGACACTTTTGGCAGAAAAGTCTGGAAAGATTTTTTTAGAGCTATTTTATGCTATTATTTTACAAATGTTAAACAAGAAAAAAAATATGAATCAGAACATAGTTCCTTTAAATGCAATACCCTAAACCCAATGATCACAACCAAAATATAGTTCCTGACAGATTTCAATTCTCAACAATTTCCTAAGGGAAAATTTACAGGAAAATAAAGGTTTTTGTTGTTGTTTATAAAGTCAAAATATCCTTCCCTTTTTCTTTATTTTCTTTTGTTCCCCCACTGTGGAAGAATGTCAAGATTTCATAACAACAATCAGCTTGCTTTTGATTGAGTCACTTTATGCAAATATTTCGCTATGCAGGAAAAGAGAATTGGGAAAGAAAATTATTCTTCCCTACCCCTGGCACTCTTCAGACACTCACTGGAGCATCTGAGGTGACAGCACCATCGCCAGAAGCTGGCATGTTCTGGGATTCACACACAACCCATATACTTTCAGAGCCATTGAACTGAGGAGTTCTGCTTGGGAATACTTTTTGCACCCACTGTGAAACAAGTCAGACTTCTTCAAGGAACAGTCAGCGTTTACTGGAACTGATCTCAGGGTTTAGACCAGAGGAAACAGGTTACAAGCCCTGCCCTGGCTTCAACCTTTTTTAATGCTGCCGTGGAACACAGATGTTTTGTTATTTTCTTAGCTGACGGTGAGAAACCCCACTGCGATTTGCATCTGCTTTGTTGCAAGGCTAAATTTAGTCTCATTTTGACAGTTTACTTTGGCCTCAACCCATTTCTGTTAGTCAGATACCTTTAACTGCCCAACTCATCTCATTGGCATGGACAGGGGGAGGGGGAAGGGATTAAATGTAATTAAAGAGAGTCAATCCCATGTGACTATCATGTGAATCCAAATGAAGATTTGACCTCTGTGAACTGCAAACAGACTGGGTCCATAAACAGTTAGTGGTGAGTTTTATAGTTCACTATTGGCCTAATGTCTACATATGGCTTCCTTTTAGAAGTATCTCTTTGACATCAACATGTAGAGAATTTATATTGATATTATTTATCACATGTGCCTAAAGAGATTACTGCCTTATAATTCAAAAACTGTGGCTTCTGAATCCAGAGAGCCAATGATTGACTGGAATTATTACATATCAAATAATACAGAGTTCATTTCATCTGCTTAAATGTTTTTCTTTATTTATAACAGAGATTGAAGACTGAAAAAATAAAGATAGACATTAAATGAGGAGCCATAAACTTGTGGTTCAAGTGTTAGCCTGAAGTCATAATCTAGAATAAAAGATTATTTCAGCTCTGTGTGATTTATTTTTCTATCATCTGTATAGCAGCTCAATGATAGTTGCAGTGACTACTTTACACCTAGAGAGTTCACATAATAACAGGTGTTTCTTGACACACAAAGTCCACTGGAGATTTTCTTCATATAGTGGCTCTTAAATTGCTACTCTACCAAGAAATAATCCAGAGACCAGCCTGGTCCTGGATAGTGGCCCTGCCTTGTTACAGTCCTGTACCTTGCTCTTCACAGCCATGAAGAGGGAGAGCATGGAAGGACTCAGAATGATTTAACAACTAGATCCAGAAATGCCCCTCGTGCTGCTGCTGTTGCTACTGAAGCTGTTGTTCTTTAGAGGTACAGTGGCCTCCAACTCTATACAGCCAAGGCTTGAGCTTGGACTGCAGATCCTCCATCAATCCGTCTCCTACCTGGTGCTGGGATTTCCTCTGTTGTTACTCTTTGCATTCTATAGGCTAGAATTCCATCAATTCATTCAGTGGATAACTTCTGTTTTAGTCAGATTTTTCATTGCTGTGGCCAAATACCTCAGAAAAATAAATGAAAAGAAGGCTCATTTGGAGCGACAATTTTAGTGGTTTTGGTCTATAGTGGGCTCCCTCCATTGTAAGGCATTATGTGATTATGGCTGAATTATGTGAAGGAGGCCATTGCCTACCTCATGGAAATAAAGAGAAGTGACAGGATGGGACCAAGGTCAACCCATTCCTTTCTAAGGCATACCTAGAGCATTCCTTCCTTCAAATAGACACCATTTTCTATAATTTCTCTAACTCCCAGTAGTCTGCCCAATCTCTCATGTGTCAGGTTAAGACATTGACTAGGTCAGAGGGCTCTTGATCTTGACTCTGGAAATGTCCTCACAGATTCTCTTGTGGTTGTGCTTTGCCAATCTCCTAAATGGGCTCATTTTGGCAATAAACATGAATCTGAATCGTGACCCCGCCATTCACTCCATTAATGAGAAAAAAATTATACTTTGTAAATATCACCTGCATCTTCCACACTTTTTCATAAACCTCATGAGCACTAATTAATTTTTGTTATTGGTGATCCTGGAAGCTATAGAATTCGAGATTGTCTAGAACCAGTGAGAACTAAAAAGCCAGAATCTGAGGAAGACAGACTTCTCACCTCATGTTTGAACTTAGGCATCATTGGCATGGACAAAGATGTCAATAGGGAAATAATCAGCTCAGAATCATTGAACACCCTAACTCTTCTCACAGTTCATCACCATTGCTCTTGAAGGGCCTAGATGATGCTCCTAATCACAGTGATGCAGTTGTGTTTAATCATAAAGATGAAAAGAGTGGGCCTGAAGAATTTTTTTTTCTTTTTTTTTTTTTAATTAGTTTTTATTGATGCTTTGTGCATTTCATACATTTTTCCAATTCAGTTCAGGCTTATTTCCCTTTCCCTCCCCCCCACCCCCACCCCATCCCAGATCATGCATTCTGCCATAACTGTCCTGCATCTTTCTCTCAGTTTTTTTTTTCATTTTTAGCTATAAGTGATAATCCATGAGTACAAGCATCCTTCATGCAAAACCTATCTGCAGGCTGTTGTGCCCAAACACCTACAGCCCCACCATCCAGTGGGGGGTGACAGGTTGTTTGTTCAATCAAGTTGATCAAATGAGTGTCCAGACTACATTGCTGTAGTTTCACCATTCACCCCAATCGCAGCCCTTTTGGAATTCTGTATTGGGATTTTTATGTTGGTGATCTGTTTATTCTTTTGTTTTTAAAATGAAAAACAAACACTTGTGGATCAAAGAGTCCTTTTTTATGGGGAGTTTTCCAGAATCTATAAACTATCCATGAGGATAATTCTTCAAACACACAATAATTTCAACAGCATAAAACAAAGCTTTTGGATTTTTGCCCCTTGTTGTCAGAGACAAAGGCGTGTTTCTCAATTAGAAAACCCATTTCTATAGCCCAGCCTCATGACTTGACATTGCCTGCTGACTTACATCAGTTCTTCTGCCAATCTGCCTGGACTCTAGATTCTAAAGAAGTGGTGAGAATTCTTAGAAACACACTGATACTCATGCCAAGAGAGAAACATTCAAATCTCTGAGAAATTTAATAGCAATCAATATTTATTAAGGATTTCTTTTTACCAAGAAATGTTTGAAGATGCTTGTATATATTAACTTAATCTTGCATTTGAAAAAAAACTGTAATGATTTTATTTTATAGACAAAGAAGCTAAACAATAACCAGAGAAAATATTTTGTCAAAAACATCTGGAAAGTAGATGCCATATTTTGAATTTAGAGTCAAACTGTGGCAGGAAATAGAACATCAGCCACCTAAAAACAAAATAAAACTGAGAGGGAATACTTCTAAGGAGAATGATGCATCCATCCCAAAACCTAGAGAATACAGAACCATATCATGGTAGTCCACACGTTAAGACATGTCTCTTAACGACTCTGACATGAAGCCATTCCATCATTTCTAAAAGAAAAAGCCATGGGACTTTAGAGTTGGCGCAGCAGTTAAAAGCACCTGGGGCCATTGAAAGGGACACAGGTTTTGTCCCCAACACCCACGTTGTAACTCTTCACCATAAACTCACAACCACCTGTAACTCCTGTTCCAGAGGATCTAATGCCCTCTGCTGGCCTCTGCGGACACTGCATGCACATAGTCAAGCAGACCCAGACATACACATAATAGTCTTTTTAAAACTTTTTTCAAAGAAAAAGCTCAAGTACAAATTGATAACTCCTTGGAACCATCAGAAAAATGAATGCTATTCTTTACACAAGGGTCCCTCAGAGGTCTGGGTATTAAAGATAGGTTCCCGGTGCTAGAACCCTTGGGAGGTGGAGTCAAGTGGGAGATTGTAGGCTATTCAAGGCATGCCATCAAAGGAACTGTTGGTCTCGATCTTATCTTCCTATTCCCTGGATTTGCATTCCTGCCCACGAGGCCACTTTGCTCCTTGATGTACTCTCATAAAATGTGCTGCTTCAGAGATGCCAACATTATTAGGACCCCTGCATCTTAGACCACAACCTCTGAAGTGAGAGCTAAAGCAAACCTTTCCTTTTTATACCCTAATTGCTTTGAGCATTTCATTATGTCAATGGAAAGATGGCTCCTCTACTGAGATTGCGGAGGAAAAGTTTCACCTATAAAACTAGTCAAATAAGTAACAGCAAGAGAGAGTTGAAATCTGCTTACCACTAGAACTATAAACTGTAGCAACACATGGATGGAAATCTTGAGAAGCTGGTAGAGACTGATTTGGATGGACTGTAAGAAAGGAACTCTTAGTGGCTGTCATCTCACAGCCCTCCCTGGGCTTTACTTCCAAGCACCTTGTCATGTCCTGATGGAGAAGGCTAAATAAGATCCTTCATTACACTTGTAAAAAACGAGCAAGGAAGGGCTGGAGAGATGTCTAGTTGTTAAGAGCACTGGCTGTTCTTGCAGAAGACCAGAGTTTGGCACCCAGTATCCACATGACAGCTGACAGCCATCCATAACTTCATTTTTAGGGGATCCAATGCCTTGTTCTGGCATCTGTGGGTATTGCATGGATGGGTGTACTTACACATATGCAAGCAAAGCACTCATGCACATAAAATGTAAATTAAGTGATTAATTAACTTTTATTAAATAAAGAGAAAACTAGGGGCCAGGGAGATGGTTCAGTTGCTAGAGTTCTTATCAGCAAGCATGAAGACCTGTAACCCCAGCACTGGGGTAGAGGAGACACAGGAGGTATTTGGATCCATGGGGCATGTTAACAGTTCATCTAGCTAATAAGTAAGCTCAAGGATCAGTGACAGAGGTCTCAAAAAAATAAGGTGAAGCATGACAATGAAAAGATTGCCAAGGTCAACCTCTGGCCTCTGTATGGATACATACATCTGCATGTACAAACACATACATACTATATATGCATAACACACACACACACACACACACACACACACACACACACACACACACACACGCCATAAAAGGAAGATCAAGACTAACAATGGTTGGTTAGGTATAAAGTGCTCTCCACAAAAGCTATTCTATTATGCAAGGAAAAGTAACCCTTCCCCCAGACCCTCGCTATGAGATTCTTCCATCCAGTCATGCTCTAGCTTTCATTTTACTTAAGAAGGCAAGGCTAGAGCTGAAGACATGGATCAGCAAAGGACCTGGGTTCTATTCACAGCACTCACATGGAGGCTAGCAGCCATCTTTAACTCCAGTTCCAGGGGATCTGACCCCCTCTTCTGACCTCTGATGGCATTTCAGTGGCACCAGTTCACTTTCATACATGCAGGCAAGACAGTCATATACATAAAAAGTAAAAATATTTTTTCTAAAAAGTGGGCAGGAATAGCTAATAAATACCCTGGAAATGTGGAGATCACAGCCCAGGAGTACAGTAGTACTAAAATATGCATTGACTGTTTGTATGTGTGTGTGCTTGTGTTTGTGGTGTGGTGTGTGGCATAGTGGTAGTATGTGTTATGTATGATGTGTGCAATATGGTATATGTATGCTCTATGTGTGTGGTGTATGTGCCGTTTGTGCTGTGTGTGTGGTCTGTGTGTGATATTCTGTGCATGGTATGTGTGTGTGTGTGTGTTGGCGTTTGTGTGGTATGGTATGTACGTGGTATTATGTTTGTTGGTATGTGTGGCATTGTGTGTTTTTATGTGTAGTATTACATGTGTGATGTGTGGTTTGTAGTATGTGTGTGTGTGTGTGTGTGTGTATGTTATGCAGTTGTGCCTACTCCTACACATAGATGCTAAAGTCAGAGCCTGGCACCAGGTATCTTTATATCAGTCTCCATATGATTAAAACAATTTCTTTACCCCACCCCCTGTCATACCCACACTATCAAGACTTCAGAAAAATCGAAATGTATTAGAACTTAGCTGGAAACACAGATGCTCAAAGAATTGTACTTGGGAAAGATCTAAGCTAACAACAGCATAAAGAGAAACTCTAGAGAAACTGGAAGACTCCTGACTATAGTGCTGTAAGAAACAAGCATGCCTTGCTTCTACCCAGATGAACACTGACTGCACAGGGGAGACCTTTATAACAGAGTTCCTATTTTCTTATACATAACATTGGACTTTCAACCAAAAAATCTGCAAAGCTTGCTGAAAGGCAGTAAAAATGGAAGACACAAAGTGAACATTAGAACTAGATTCAGATATGGCAGAGATTTTGAAATTATCAGACGAGGACTTAAAAATAGCTATGATTAATATGCTAAGGGCCTTAATGGAAAAAAAAAGTGGAGAGCATGCAAGAACAAAT
Organism: Rhizomys pruinosus; assembly: GCA_009823505.1. Lineage (NCBI taxonomy): Eukaryota > Metazoa > Chordata > Mammalia > Rodentia > Spalacidae > Rhizomys > Rhizomys pruinosus. The sequence goes on from VZQC01003508.1 coordinate 4,383,017, forward strand.
GAGTAATGTAATCAGAGAGATGGAAACTCTAAGAAACAAAAAACCAAGAGGAAATGTCCAAAATCTAAAACACTGTTATGGGGATGAAGAATGCCTTTGATGGACTCATCAGAAGAGGCATTGAGGAAGAAATGGTAAGATTACACATAGGTCAATTAAAAATTATTTGCAGACTGGAATATGGGGAGAACGGGGCGGGAGGGGAGAACAAACTATCCAGTTTCCAAGGGCGCAGTAGACTTCTTAGATGACATTATGAAAGCTCTGTGAACATATGCCCCAAGTCCCCTTCTTAAAGATGAAAATCCAGAAAAACTATTTTTTAAGAAACATTCAAGAATTATTTTAAAATTGTTTTCAAGGTATGTATTGAAAAAAATTCAAATGCTTAATAAGAAGAGCAAGAGTCCGACCTTTGGCCGTACCCTGCTGCCTGCCTCTTGCCCTCCCCAGCTCGAGTCCGTCCTGGGCAGTGTAGACAAGCTGCAAAGCTTCCTCTACATTTCCCCACCATTTACTGTCTCACCATCTCCATCCTCAGTTGAAGGGGATACATTTGCGGTGGGTTTAATCAACACTTTTACAGCTTCATTCTAAGATCTCAGGCACTGGGGTAAGATGAGGCTTTGGCCATTTTTTCTGTATCTCATTCTCATTCTTAGAGAAGATTTTCATTACAGGAGAGGCAAGTCCAGAAGCCAGAGGCTCTCAGTGAAAGCTCACAGAGCAGCTGATTGAATAGGTAGAAAGATGGCTCAAGGCAAAAAAAAAAAATGTTCTTCTAAAGCTCTGTCTAGAGGAAACAGCTTCAACTAAAATAGTGTGGGTGGTTCAAGCTGAAGAAAATAAAACCTGTCAGGAGAGTCACCCCAGTTCACTATAGATAGAGAGAAACAGCTAAGAATGCTTTTACTGAGAGGAAAGAGAGACATCTTTTTACTGGTAAGCTCCTCTTAAATAATCCCTCACCTATACTCCCCTAAGCAACCCTGATTTAACTCCAAACAAACAAACAACAAAAAAAATGAGATATGAAAGTAGAAGGAAAGTTGTTTAGTGACAGGAAAGGATCAGTGAAAATGACAGGGGACAAGTGAAGACCATGTACAAGCATAAGAAAAGCATAATAAAGCCAGACATGGTGGCACATGCCTTTGCCTTTAATCCCAGCACTTGGGAGGCAGAGGCAGGCAGATCTCTGTGAGTTCAAGGTCAGGCTGGTCTACATAGTGAGTTCCAGGACAGCTGGAGCTGCAGAGAAAAGATAATCATATTAAAACACAGTTACATAATCAATATATGTGAATAAAGTCCTTAAAAATACAATGATTTTTAAAAATAGAATAGATATAGAACAAACTTCAATGATCAATCAACTTTGAACTCTACCTAAATTTACTGGGGCCAAATATGTTAAACAGTTTGTTTCCAGGGGAAAAAAAAACCGAGAAAGAAATCCCACCAAGGGTTCTTAGAAGTTAATAGGTGAGGTGTCCTATCAAGTAAAGAATACAGTTCAAAGCTGGGCATGGTGGCGCATGCCTTTAATCCTAGCACTTGGGAGGCAGAGGCAGGTGGATCTTTGTGAGTTCAAGGCCCGCCTGGTCTACATAGTGAGCTCCAGGCCAGCTGGGACTAAAGGAAGACCCTCTCTCAAAAAGACAAAAAATAATAAATAAATAAATAAATAAATAAATAAATAAATAAATAAAGTTTAAAAAAAGGATACAGTTCAACAGAGAGATTAGAAGAGAGATGGTTGAATGAAGGCAACTCTGGGACTGTTATTCCCACAGGGACCTGCACAAAATCAAGACTTGGATTTTCCAGGGAAGATACCAGTCTTCACATTTTGGGGAGAAAATAAGGCTCATGAATATGGTTTAGACCTGAATCAAAACAAATAAGCAAGAAAGCAACAAAAATAAGCACCAGAAAATGTAAAGTTAAATCAGTACCTCCAATTACTGTAGTACCTAAATTTCTGTCTATGAGACATTGAAGACACAAATTTGTGTGATGGGTACATGGGAAGGAACAGAAAAGACTGAGACCCAAGAAGCTCCAGATACCAGAGTTTCCAGCAAAGCCTTCCAAACAGACACCCAGTGTATTCAAAGAACTGAAGGAAGCCATACTTACAGATATAAAAGAACAAACAGCTGTTGGGTGTAATGACATAGGCTTTTTTTTTTTTTTTTTTTTTTTTTTTTTTTTTTTTTTTGTCTCCCTGTCGCCCCAGCGTCCTGGAACTACATGTAGACCAGGCTGACCTTGAACTCACAAAAATTCGCCTGCCTCTGCCTCCCAAGTGCTAAGATTAAAGGCGTGCGCCACCACACCCGGCTCAGACATAGGCCTTTAATCCCAGCACTCAGAAGGTAGAGGCGGGAGGATCTCTGTGAGATTGAAGCTAGCCTAGTTTACATGGCAAATTCCAGGCCAACTGGAAACTGTCTTAAAAAATACAACTGTTACAGTTCATTGAATAAATGATGATATGGTCTGAGTATCCTTTCCTTTCAAAACATGATGGAATTTAATTCCCAAAGTCCTGTGTTAATGGTGCCTTTAGGTTGAATATTGGACAGATCACTAGGAGTGGGTGATATCCTGGCATGGAACCTCATGATCACATCAGTGACTTTGTAAGTAGAAGTGGACAGGCCCGGTTAGCAAGATTTCTTTCCCTGTGCTCTGTCTTATTACACAGCAGGAAGGCCAACACCAGATGTCAAAAGATACCAGAGTAGATAACGCGCCAGGCCAGGATCGAAAGGTTATTCCTGGACAAACTGTCAGCCCATGAAAGGAAACAGCCAGAATTGACCAGATCCAAGTCAACAGCTCCAGAGAGAGTGACTGTTTTACCTCTCATCCACCTGTGCCCCTTTTCTAAGCCTAGGGAACAACCTGCGGAAGAGGGGGCGTGGTAGAATGTAGGGCTGCTATTGGGGTGAATGGTGAAACTACAGCAATGTAGTCTGGACACTCATTTTGATCAACTTGATTGAACAAACAACCTGTCACCCCCCACTGGATGGTGGGGCTGTAGTGTGTTGGCACAACAGCCTGCAGATAGGTTTTGCATGAAGGATGCTTGTACCATAATTATCACTTATAGCTAAAAATGAAAAAAAAAAACTGAGAGAAAGTCGCAGGACAATTATGGCAGAATGCATGATCTGGGATGGGGTGGGGGTGGGGGGGAGGGAAAGGGAAATAAGCCTGAACTGAATTGGAAAAATGTATGAAATGTACAAAGCATCAATAAAAACTAATTTAAAAAAAAAAAAAAGTCAGAAAAAAAAAAAGATACCAGAGTAGTTACACTCTTGGATTTTCAAAATAAAATGCTAAATAAATATTTTTTCTTTATAAATTACCCATTTTCTGGTATTCATTTGTAGCAACATAAAATACACTTGATAAAATGCTGTCAATCAAATGAGAAAATTTATAAGGAAGAATCAAATGGAAATCCTCAAATTTATGATCAATAATTAGAATAAGAGAATTCATTGGACATGCCCACTAGGAGATTTAAAATGGCAGCTGAAACAGTCAGCAAAGTTAAAGAAAAATCATACATATGTGTAATCCAAAGAGGAAAATTAGTGAGAAGGACTGAAGACCTCAGTGGAAATCAAACACCTTTCACTGCATCAACAAATACAAAGACGTGGTGAAAATAATAAAATGAGAAAACAAGTGACCATAAAATAGGTGAAATACAAAATATCTTTTTAAATCTCTTTTAAAACATAGATCTATACATAGAAGATGGTCAGTAACTGTGTATGAGTGCATTGCCTGCTTGTGTGAAAGTGCACCCTTGCCCTGCAATGACCACTGATGTCAAAAGCAGGCAACAGATCCCCTGGAGCTGGAGTTACAGATGGTTCTGGGAATTGAACCCAGGTCTTAGGCAGGATCAGCCAGTGCTCTTAATTCCTGTGCCATCTGCCATCTCTCCAGCCCCATGAAAAACGAAAGAAATTCTTGATCGAGAAAACTCATTTTATCACAGTGTTCAGGTAATGGTGTATTATGCTCATTGGTCCACACAATACTGTTGTTTCAGTGTCTTATTTTTGAATCATCCATTCATCACTTTTGCTTTGTGTGTATATATCTGTATTTTATTTCCACCTACAGCCATTCTAATATGTGTTGCATTTCCTTTGCATTTGTTCTTACAAAATGCTTACTGCTGTTTTCTAAATATACCTTTTAAATTTAAATCTTACATAAATGGCATCTTGTTCTACATAGCATTAAACTTCTTAGTTCTATGGTTCATCAGTGATTTTAAGATCAGTTACATATTGTGTTATCTTCAATTCTGCCTCACATTGTATACTGCTTACTTTCCACATCTTACTAAACATTCCCTCAGTGATAAGCATCCTTATCGTTTTCAGTCCCCATAAATACTGCTACAATAAATACCAATGGGTATAGGAGTTTCTCTGGAATTGTATGTTTTGGGGCAGGATTCTTGGCTCATGGGAGATAGATGTATTGAATTAGACTAAGTTAAGCATTGCTGGGTGTTTCAGTGACATAAGTTACCCACATATCACATGAGTAGAACAGAAGGCATCTAGAACTATTATTTCTAATCCTTGGCTCTATGATTTGTTAAATTGATGTAAAGTGTTATAATGCATATATGTTTTAGTTTGTATTTCTTATAATGAAATTGAGCATCTCTTTGGGATTTCCCATTGTATGGGTTCTCTAGTACTACCTTTAGCCCATTTTCTATTAGAGTCTGTGTGTTTTTATTTGTGTTTCTTTTTTATAAATCTATTTAATTATTTATTGGGGAGGTGAACATGCCAGGTCACATGTGTGGAGGTCAGAGGGCAACTTGCTGGAGTCAGTTGTCTTGCTCTGCCACATGGGTCCCAGAGATCAACCTCGGGTAGTTAGCCTTGGCAGCAGCCACCTTTACCTGCCAAGCCATCTCACCAGCCCTGGAAGTGTTTCTTATCATTACAAGATAATGCCAGCCTCTTGTCAGTCTTTGACATTGCAAACACTATCTCTTGGCCTATAATTACCTAAATATTTAACGTAAATCCTTTACTTTTATTTAATAAAATTTGTTAAGCTTCACTTTATGGTTTCTGTATTGGGATATTTATTCAAAAATTTGTTCACCTATTCTGTCCAAAAGATATTGTAAATTATCTCCCGATAACCTCATAGTGTGATTTTGGGAATTATACATTCGATTTACAGCTTCTCAGCTACATGCCTCATTTTGAAGAGGGTTTTATCTTCCAGCTTCATTCCATGATCACTATGGAAAGTAAATCAAGGATAGAGCACTATATCCTGACAAATTGTGTTTTAGGTTCAGGGATGGGAAATGGGCACAGGATCCACATCCTTCAGAAACCAGAAGAATTCCACCGGGTGGGAGAGGACAAAGCAAAGGGAAAAGCAGTCCTGAGTGCAGAGGGCAGCAGGGGGAGCCAGGGTGGTGGAGGCCACAGGACGGAGGGCGTCGGGTTCACTCCAGATCTACCTGGAGCTCCGTGGAGCAAGTGGAGTTGCACATGCTGAGTTTAGCTTTTGAGATGATTCAGAGGATTCCAGAAGGAACCGGATATATCCAACATAGCCTGCCCTTTCTCCCTTGCCAATTATAATGTGAAATCCTGAACAAAATACAAGAACAACTATTAGAAAACCTTAAAAGTGGATTTAAAAACCCACTCATTTAAAGACCTCAGAACTTAAGGGATAATTTGGTTCTGAACCCAATGGGGTGAGCTGTAAGTCTTTTCAGTGGACTCGTTTTTTATTCCTGTGGCTTGGTTGTGCTCCCCACTCTTCCCCTTCCTCCTTCCCACCTTCCAGCCCTCCATCCCCCCCTTCTGTTTTCATATCTCTCACACAAACATGGAGGTAACAATTGTTTATCTAAATTACACATGACAGAAAACATGATATATTGTCTTCATACCTCCTTTACCCTCGTTGGATATCACTATGAGAAAAAACATGCAATATTTGTCTTCCTGAGCTTGGGGGTTAGTTTGCTTACCCTAACTTCAAGTTTCATCCTTTCTCCAACATTCTTTTTCTTTGTGGCTGACTAAGACTCCACTGTGTGCCCATCGCATTTGCTTCATCTTGTCTTCTTGTGATCCGAATCTAGGCTGGTTCACTATCTTGGCCACTGTGAGCAGAGCAGGGATAAACATGGGTGTGTAGGTACCTCTGTGCTATGCTAGATTTCTGCCTTGCAGGTATAATCTGAGGACTTGATAGCTAGGTTGTATGGTAGATCAGTTTTTTGTTTTTTTTACAAACCTCCACATTGATTTTCATAGTGGCTTTATCAATTTATAGTCCCACCCACAGTGTATTAAAATGGTGTTAGTTTTTATTTCCCTAGCCTAGTGTTCTTCTTGGGAAAGTTGCTAAACATGGTCCAATTCTAAACCAAACTGGCCCTGTGCATCATTAGCTCTGATTAGAGAATGACACGTGTAGACTAAATGATGTATGTTTTATAAAAAAGTACTTCGGGAAGCCCTACCTCCATCCAACAAAACATCTTGACCATGAACATGTTTAATTTGAATATTTAAAGACATTCACAGACTCTACATACTGTATTCAAGTGAGGTTTTTATTTCAACACAAAGAATACATTATATCAAGAGAAAGAGAAAACAAACAGGAACCAGAGGTCCAAGAGATATCGCACAGCCCCGACTCCCCCAGACTCCATCCGCACACAGGACTAGGCTGTGTCTGTGGTCTGAACTGCCAAGATCTGTGCAAGGATTGTGACTTCAAAAACGGTTCAGTGGTTCTGTCAGTCAGAGCAGGCTTATCAAATCCGTTACCTAACCATCAATTAAGAAGGTTACCTTAGGATTTGCTGGGGATATTTCAGATTGTAAATAGTAAACCACAAATGTCATAGACCTTATCTTAGGTAAGAATCAAAACCACCTGGACCTCTAGAGAGCTTCAGAAGTAAAAACAGAATATCTGCATTACAGCTCCACAGCTCCACTGCTCCAAAGCGGCTTGGTCCACACAGCCTGCCCTCCAGTTCCTAGTCAAGGCACGCTAAGGATAAATTGCTCCAGGTGTTCCTTCTTTGACTCTTCCACACCTTTACAGAACAAAGTAAAGTATGACTGCTCAAGAACTTATCATCACTCATGGGATGCAAGTATATGCTTAACAGAAATTCAGTTTATCAATGATTCCAGAAGAGTTCAGTGCAGACATGTCCATGATCGTACATGAGCCCCGACAGTCATGCTACCTCTTCATGTGCTCCTGAAATATGAAACACAGGAAGTATGTCAATGGGTTGATTCAGCAGAACAGCAAATTTACTGTTAACTGAATGTAGTATCTTTTCTGTGTCACCACGTTTGTTAGAAAAGCACAGATATTTCAATTTACTCTCTCAATACATTGGATGCAACATTATTGTAGTGTTGTGGTTTTATTAAGAAATGTCGCACATACAGTCTTATATTTGGATACTCAGTTCCTAGTTGGTGGGGCTGTTGGGGAAGATATAGAACTTTTAGGAGGTGGAGGCTTGCTGGAGGACTACATGACTGGGGCAGGGGGGCTTTGCGAGTTTACAGCCTCACCCTACTTTACTCTCCCTGCATGCAGATGGCCATCTGGTCTCTCAGTTGTTGGCTGTCATCCCCACCCCCAACTACCACAATAGACTAGTCTGCTGGAACAGTAAAACAAAATAATCCATTCCTTACTTAGCTCACTTTGGGTCATGATATTTTATCACAGCCACAGAAAAGTAACTAATACATCTCCTTGGTATTATTATTCTACCAAGGAGATGTTGGCCAGGGGATCCAAGCCCCCACAAATGGTAAAGGCTCTTGCCTCCAAACTGGGATATCTGCAGGAAGAGAGGCGATAAGGCCCTGCTGTTGAAGACCTGATATAAACATGGGAAAGATGTATGGAAACCGCACTTGCAAGTATACAGATGGTCTCTGGGATGCCAGAGAGTGTTACCAAAGACCACTAAACCAATAAAGCAAATATAGGTCTCCTTGAGTCAAGCAAGACTCCTCCATCAGCACCAGCTACACCTCATCTGCCTGGAAATACTGTGCAGCAGTGGCAGCCATATGTCTGTATATCCCAAATCTAATTGGCTATTAGCTCTCTCCTTGGAGGAATAACCCACGGCTGATGCCACAAGCTTGCATCCTCTAATGGTTAGGAGATGTTATAATCCACACGAAGACCCTGCCATACTTAACAGAAGAAAATGTAAATCATGAATTAACATACCATCCAAACATCTGTGTCTATACCAAAGAAACCTACCATAACAATTAGTACTGTTTAAATACCTATATATCTAATTGTGTGTGCTTCATTAGTAGGATTGAAAGGCTATATGTTATACTGTTTAATACCTAAATGTCTAATTGCATGTGCTTCATTAGTAGGATCGAGGGGTTGTGCCTGGACAAGCTGGCAGCCCACGAAAGAAAACAGCCAGAACAGACTAGAGACCAAGACATCAGCTCCAGAGAAAGTAGAGTGTTTTGCTTCTCATCCACCTGTGCCCCTTTTCTAAGCCTAGGGAACAATCTGCAGAAGAGGGGGCGTGGTAGAATGTAAGGGCTTTAATTGGGGTTAATGGTGAAACTACAACAATGTAGACTGGACACTCATTTGATCAACTTGATTGAACATACAAGCCCCCCCTGCTGGATGGTGGGACCCACGAGCTGTGTGGGTTTGGCACAACTGCTTGCAAATTGGTTTTGCATGAAGGATGCTTGTACTCACAGATTGTCACTTGTTGTTAAAAAGGAGTGAAGACAGGACAGAACAAAATGGCAGAGGGGGATGCAGAAAACTTTCGGCAGAGTGCATGATCTGGGATGGGTAGAGGTGGGGTGGGGGGAAGGGAAGGGGATATATGCCTGAACTGAATTGGAAAATGATGTATGAAATACACAAAGCATCAATAAAAAAAAATTAAATTAAAAAAAAGTAACTAATCATACAGATTAGTAAAAGTCATTGAATTAACCTTATTGGTGATGCTATTATTACTCCAAACAGCAATTAAATTATGATTTATATTAGTGTTCATAACGAAACAAGTCATAATTATAATAGTATTTCCTGTGTCTTCCCAAAGCTAAGTGAGCCTGCATTCATACCTAATCCTGTCATGGATGGGAAGATCATTCAAGGAAAAGTCTCCATTAGTTGTAGATTCCAAGTTCCTTGTGGGCTTAACTATGCATTCTATTTTATACTGCAAGGTTTTATCTACATACATCCTCAATGAGCCTTATTTGAAAAAGTAATGCCCATTTTCCTTCTCTTGTGAAAACATAATTTAATGGGCTTTCTGTTTTAAACTTCACTGTCAACTACATCTGTTTTTGTTTATTCCTTGGGCTTTGACAGTTAGGAAGTACATATGTAAGTCACATTTTCCATTTAGGAATGTCCATGCACTGAGGAAATTCTATGTATCCAGTAGCTCATCTCTGCACTTCCACTAGAGCTCACTCTGTTCCCACCGGAAGGAACTTACTGAACACTCCTCTCCAGTCAGGAGCATGTGCTTTCCTGTGTGGCATCTCTAGTGTCTTGTTTGTTCACTCTGCTGAGGCTGCATCTTCTACCTCTCCAGGCTTCTTGTTACCCTTTCCCTTTGTCTATATATAAATTCCAATTTAATAGGCTGATAACTAATTCTTTGGCATTTTTCTGTATTATTCTCTTTGTCCTAAGAATGCTATCACTAATTTCATTCAGGGATCTTGCAGAGTGTTTTGGCAATGTTGGGTCATCCACTAAATATTCTGTTGACATACAGTACTAATTGACTAGAATCTAAGTTCATATCTTAAGTATAAAATGTTGTATTTCTAAGAAAAATGGCAAAATATCAGTATTAATCACCCAATTTAGTTTAGTTTGAGTATCTACTTTGCAGATAGTAAACTTCCAAGAATATGGTGCTTTTGAGCCCATGTTAAAATTGAATTTTCTACTAAGTCATATATAAATGTATTAGCAGAAATTCCAAATTGAAATGACATTTGCTGCTCTAGCCTTTTATGGTATTGGGGAAGTTTTGTCAGGTATCAGATATACATATCTAAGCTGATAGAAATATCTAAGTCTTAATGACCCACAAGTTGCAAATCCACTTGCCACCTACACTGGGCCCAAATCACCTTAATAGGCCTGTGGCTGTGTTAATGTTCCTGTAACAGGGAGAACAATTTTAAATTGCAGTTAAAACCTTTGAGAGAGATAGCTGCAATTGTCCTTATCTTTCCGACCTTGCATCGCTTGAAAGTTTCAATAGCTGTTTGGGGCGAATTTTGTTAACTCTAAAGTACACCCCCAAAATGCAAAGGATGACATTCACTCCTAGGTCCAAGTCTCCTCTGAAGCCAGAAGAATACTTAATGGTCATGACAACTTCTTATTTCGCTCCTCTAATGGAATTCACAAGATTTTACAAAACAGCACGGACTCCTGAGTCCCTCTCACATATCCTGTCATCTAAGGTCCATTTTCCAAACCAGTTGCTAGTCCCTGAGCTCCTAGTCCCAAACCCAGCTATTGCCACTGGGTGGCAGCAACAGACTTTTACCAGAAGTTCCTGTCAGCCTAAATGCACTTAGCAACAAAACCTTCCCAAAACACCATCAGCCAACTCAGGCCTGGATCATCTGCATCCAGGACCTATCAGTTTTGTTTACAGGTCCCACTGGACCACCTTATAAATACCTGCATGTTGGGTCCATCCTTAAAGATAAATTTTGGCCGGGCGGGCGTGGTGGGGCACGCCTTTAATCCTAGCACTTGGGAGGCAGAGGTAGGCGGATCTTTGTGAGTTCAAGGCCAGCCTGGTCTACAGAGTGAGTTCCAGGACAGCTGGGGCTACAGGGAGACCCTGTCTCAAAAAGACAAAAAAAAAAAAAAAAAAAAAAAGGTAAATTTTGGCTATACTTTTCAGAGCATCTAACATTGTTTTAAATTAGCCACTTGAGTGGGCTCAGGAAATTCTCAAGTTTTCCTATCCAGTATGTTTAATTAAAATGGAAGAGAAAACTTGACAAAACCCCTTTCTCAATGGTCATTGCCAACAAGGCACTAATGAAAGCAAGAGACCAGCCAACAGCCTTGTATAATTCGCATTTATAAGTTCCTAGTAGGAGGCCTACTTTCCTTGGCAATCGACATCACCATATCCTTCTAATGTAATTACAAAGCCCATTAACAGTTAGTTGGCAGGTTTAAGAGTCACCAGCAATCTGATTAAGTATCTTTATCACCCGCAGGCCCCTTCACCCTTACCAATGCAAAAGTTCTCCATTTCTAGCTAGAGACTGTGAGGGAAGAGATTCCAAAAGGCTCTCCAACCTCCCCCTCCTTTTTAATCTTTGGCTCTGAAGACATGTTAGATTCCTCTTTCACATAAAATACTCAAACATTTAATCCTGAAATTTAAGATTCATCAAGTGAATCCATCTTGGCCATTTTATACTTTGAGAAGTTAATATTGGAATTTGAATAGTCTTCTTTAACAATATATGAACACTATAGTATCTGCCTTATCTCCTTCATATTATTTTTATGTTTTTATTTTTAATTTTTTTTGTATGTGTATGAATATACTGTCTGCATGTAGGTTTGTGCACCCGTGTCATGCAATGCCACGGAGGTCAGAAGAGGGTGTCGGAGTCCCCTGGAACTGGAGTTAAAGATGGTTCTCAGCCACCATGTGGGTGCTGAGAATCAAACCCAGGTCCTCTGCAAGAGCAGTTGGTGCTCTTAACTGCTAGGCCATCTTTCCAGCCCCCTTCATATTATTTTTAATGGACCGTAAATATGCATTCGTTGTATATGTATTGTCTCATTTCTTCTAAAAGGCCTAATCTTTACCTTACCACTAGACCCACTTTGAGGGGCTAAACAAAGCTGTCTCCCCCACATTGTCTTGTCCTCCCTACCACATAAGTACCCAAGGTGCCTAAGTTAGTCACTGACTGAGCCTCCAGTTTGAAGTGGAAAAGTTGTGGAAAGCAAGTTTGGGGAGAAAGAAAATTCTAGTCATTGCATTCGGCTGTTTTTCATCCTCTAGCCAATGTGAAGCTGCTATCAGCACCCTGGGCATTTTGGAAGCCCTGGAATACTCCACTACAGTATCTAAAATGGGAGTTGAACAGTCCTCCTTTGGGGAACATGAACTGAGTAGTCCTGCTTTTATATATTTTATCAGAATAGGAATTTGTCTCAAATCAGAGATGAGCTTATTTGAGACAAAATAAGACCAGCAGAAAGTTGGATCAATTTCCATTTCAAAAGCAATTGCAAATAGAGCTGCAAGTTGGACCTAACTCTAGCACAGGTCTCTCCCCATCATTCCAGACCTCCCAACTGAGAAGTAACTGCATGGTATTCTTCAGTTTGGTTACTTGCATGCTATACATTGTCCTGTGTGAAAAGTTATTTAAAGACGTAGGATGCAAGAGAAGAAAGGAAATTCCAACAAGCATGGGGTTAGAAAGACAGCCCCACTGTGGAAACTCTCAAGCCCTTGTCTCTGCACCAGGGACTGCCTAAGCCTCAATTTTGAACCCAATCTGTGCAAGGAATCACAGGAGGAAAAGAAATCCCTCCGAAATCTGCTGGTAGCTCCTGAAGTAGTCAAGACCACTTATCAAGCAGGATAGGCAATTTGTAAGAAACCGACCCCAGAGGGCACCAGCAAGGTTTGAGATCTTCATAACACACCATAAATATCATTGCCACTATCTTATCCAGAAGTTAAACCCCATAGGGATAAAGTGGAGGCATTTCCAGTCCGTCTACAAACCAGCTGGTCACATACTACCTCACCAGAGAACTCTAAGCCTGTATCACTATTTAATTCTGTAGCTAAAACTCTAAGTAAAAGAAAAGTAAAAGTTTATTGTTACATATTGTTTTATCTTTCATTTTGATGGCTGAATGCATTTATTAACTGATAATATTTAATGAATTAAAGAGATGTTATAATCAATAAATAAAAAGGCACTGGTATTTTTTTTCTAATATATTGGTATATTAGAAGCAGTCATACTAATCAGTCCAGGAAAAGGGATTCTGTATAAGAAATGCCTCCACAGTTCCTGTCTAAGGAAATCCAGAATCTCAAATTATTTTCTTAAGCTTCACATCACTAAGATTGGATCTCAAGAAGAATGAATTACTAGATAGTTTAGTAAACAATGTATTATGCAGCTCAAAAAAATAGAAAGAATGAATATTACATAAAAATGATTTTTAAAAATATTTTATTCCATGAATGTGCACCACATGTGTGCAGTACCCACAAAGGCCGTAAGAGGGCATTGGATACCCTGGAACTGGAGTTATAGATGATTGGTGGCCACCCTGTGAGCGATGGGAACCAAACCCAAGTCCTCTGCAAGAGCAGCTGGTGCTCCTAACTGCTAAACCAGCTCTCTGGCCCCAAGAACGATTTTTTTGATATGGACAATTTGAATTTCTATATCAAAATCCAGGTGAATCATATGTGAAAATAGTCTGAAACTGAATATATTTCCCCCAGCACCTTTCTAAAATTTAGGTGGAGGGATGGGAGAATTTATTTTAAATATTGTTGTACTGAGCCTTTCTTTCTGTTTGCTTTTTGAATGTGTGCTCAATAAAATTGAAAAATAAGTTCCTAAAAATTTACAGCAATATTTTTTTAAAAACCAATACCATTTCTATCTAAAGCAGTAATAAATTAGAAGATATCATTACAGGGGATAAAGTAAAAGTTTAGCTATAAGGAAGTATCTTAGAATTTGGGAGGGGCATGTGGAGAGGAAGGAACCAGATCACTCCCTATAAAACAAGACAGAACATTAGAGACCAGCTTCCCTGTGAACTCAGTAGAAATAAACCAGATAGTGACTGATCTGATCTGAAATCTGGAAGACAAATCAGGCATGTTGGAACTATGAACATAAGAAACTAACTAAAATCATTTTCTTCCACTAAAATTTACCAATACTAAATTTAGATAAAATTCCTCTCTATTGCTGACAGAATGCTAAGAAAATAACTATCCTCACATTATCTAGTGTCCTTGTGTAAATGGCTCACATTTATCAAAACTGGCATTTTTATTCTCTACACAGATATGATCATGAAACAGACTTGCTTAAAATGACCATGTCTTTCCACCCTCTGAGCCTCCCCCTTAGGAGATACATGCTCTGGAGACATCTTCCCCTAGATTTATCTTTTATTCTTGATCAAGTATCAAGTCCTAGCTCAGTCATCTAATTTACAGTTCAATTAAACATGCTTGTTCAAGTCCAGTTAATGTGGTAGTAAACGTTAAAATTCATATACAAATGTACTTGTGAGAAAGAAATTGTCTAGTTTCCTGTGGATGCTGAAATTTTGGTGTGTGTCTGCATATATGTGTGTGTGTGTGTGTGTGTGTGTGTGTGTGTGTGTGTGTGTGTAAAGAAGAGAGATTCAGGTACAGGGGAAATCAAGTCCCCTCTTGGCATTCTTAATCTCATTTATATAATAATTTAAGAATCAGCTTAAAAAGAAGCTTGAGGACAATTTTATTAGAATTTAACAGAAAAACAACAACAACAAAAATCAGGACAGGCAATGTAAATCTCCAAGGGAGGGGATGGAGGAGAAAAAGAAAAAAGTCATGGAGTTTTAACCCAGCATGGGGGTGGGGCACAGAGCTGCCTTGCAGTAGGCGTGGGGGGGGGGTGCTATTTAGAGAGAGAGTAATAAAACCCAAAAGATTGGGGAAGCATGAAGTGTTAGGGGAAAAACGTGCTTAGAAACGAGTTAGAAAGAAAAGAAAATAGCAGTTACACCTTCCTAAGAACCCAGAACAGTGGGCAGACTCCTGAAACTACCTGGCTGCATCTAGTAAGCTACCATGACAGGGATGGTGATTCTGGAGAGAAAAGCTACCTTATTTCCTTGAAGGATTAATTATTCGACCTACTTACTTAGCATGGCTTAAAGTGAACCCACCTTCTTGGGAGTAGTCCCTTGACCAGGAGATTGATGACTGACCCAGCCCCACTGGAACACTAGGTCTCCACTCAGGCCAGATGTTTTATTCTCTTGACCAGGACTTTTCCCTTATGGGGTCTTTATTGTACATACTACATTTGTGTATACCTGGGTAAGGATCCCTGTGGTCAGTCTCAGGTGTCTTTCTTTTCTTAAAATTTTATTATTTTTGTTTTATTGCCCGCATGTAGGTTGGTGGACCCTTGTTGTGCCCTGGAACAGGAGTTAAAGACAGCTGTTAGCAACATGTGGGTGCTGGGAATCAAACCCAGGTCCTCTACAAGAGCAGCCATGTTCTTAACCACTGAGGCATCTCTCCAGCCCCTCTGGGGTCTTTCTTAATCACTCTCCACGTTGTGTTTTGATACTGGGTCTCTCACACTTACTTCTTCAGCTAGGCTGCTTGATCAGTGAGCCCCAGGGATCCCTGTCTCTGCCCCCCCCCCAGCATTGGAATTACAAATGCACACCACCACATGGGTTCTGGGAACAGAAACTCATGCTTGCATGGCAGGTACTTTACCAACTGAAACATCTCCATAGCCCTGAAGTTTGCTTTCCATTATGAATCATACGACTTTTCTATATATAGTACAATCTATTCCTCATATCGGGTCTCTGGTTTTTTTTAAGACAAATTCCATTGAATTCATCTTTGGAAATCTTAGCTCAGCAATCAAGCATTTTGACTATTCGAAACATTCAATAAGTGTGTGCTAACTTTATCTTTTAATGTTATCATTCACTTACTAATTTATTCAAGGTAAATCCCTACCTTATGAACTAACTATATTAGGAAAATTTGAGGAATATTTTCCTCCCCATATTTTCCAAACAGTTAAATCATCAAACACATGCAATATAGTCCATTGCTATCCTTTTGGAAAGTAGGGTAAGCCTTGATTTCCTTTAGATTTTATATTCCTGTGTCATCAGTATAAAGTGGAAAATAAATGGTGCTCAGGCAGAACAGAGCCAGAAGAGGTCAAACTGTAATCTAACAATAATTGTCCAATAATAATTATAATCATGGCACTATGAATGAAAGGTCCTGGAAAAAATCTGCATCTTCAAACTTCTTCTGCAAGGCTGATCAGCTGATTAGAATGTTAGTGATTTTGGAAAGTTGGGAATGCTGGGGGTCCAGAGTCTGATTGCCATTTATCTTAGGCCATCTTTAGTCCCTAAATAGCCATTCCTTACCCACCTCTGTTTCTGACTTAACATCCTGTGACTAATAGATAAAAGCCTATTGGGATGTATCGACCTAGAATTCCACCAGGTGCAGCCAACCCAAGGCTAAGAAGCCTGTCAGAAAGTCTCTATAGCAGAGTCCTCCTCACTTTCCTATTACCTGCCTCCATCATGACTTGACCGATGTATTTGAAAAGGGTCTTGATTTGTGGATTTCTTTGTTCTGTTACAATAAAAGCTTCATGAAACTGTTACCATGTTGGAACATGGAATTTGGAGTGACCTGAATCTGTGTTCCTGGGTCATGTTCACTCATATTGGGCTCTAGAATAATTTCTCTTTATCCTGTTTGAGGTGAGAGGTGTGCTTTTGCTTTGACAGCACCATCATACATTTGTTATAGCATATGAAGTGTCCAAAGTTATTTCACATTTTCTCCCATAGTGATCCCTCAGGATAGGCAGTCACGTAAAGGGGCAGCAGAGACAGGGGAACCCAGCTCCACGCTGATGCCCACAGCAACCTGGAGCTCTTGCTCAGAGAACTCCACAGGCAAAACTGGATTCTTTGTTACACTGTGGAAAAGAATCACAGGCTAAGCCAATGCAACTCAGAGGTGGAGCTTATTAAAAATAGAAACTCAGGGGAAAAGGCACATCCCAGAGTAAGGCCTGAGTATAGGTTTCTCAAAGAAGGGTCACCACTAAATGTCTTAGCAATACACATATATGTAGTATATTGACAACTCTCAAGTTCCATCTCAAAAAGTTGATAAGAAATATTTGTGCTTGTTTTTGTCTTCTAGAATAAATAAGATTACAGAGTGGCTCTGGATATACCTTGGATGGGATCACAATCCATTAAGATAAAATTAGGAACCACTAGAGTTGTTTATTACAGTAAGGACCCATCATTTTACTGTCATGGGGTTTCAGGTGAGATTCCTAGAAAAGTACAGGTTTACAGCTAACAAATGTTTCAATTGGGTTGCAATTCCCAATTCTTAGCTGTCAAGAAGTTTCAACCAGACTTTGGGGTGAGCAGCTCTAGGGCTTTTTCATGGTGCATATTCTTCTTTGTCTTCCTGTCCATCAGTCATAAGAAATGTTGTTCTTTCAAGTCACCTGCTAGAAACATCCAGTCAACCTTCTGGGTTCACTTCACAATGTATGATGGTAACACACTGACTTAGGCCAGCATGAGGAAGAAGTTATTAGGAGCTAAACATTTTGTTTCATAATGCAAAACAGCTAATTTTTTCAGTAATTAACTGAAATAATCAGATTTATAAATATCAATTTATAAATCTCAGGTAAAAACAACAACAAAGTTGAACGATAACCAGTATACTACTTTGTCAATAAAAACTTTTGATTTTATCTCCCATATGCTTGCAATTGTTAATTTCATATCAATTCGACAATCTAGAATCACCTGGGAATTCTCTTCTCAATGAAGGATTTCCTAGATCAGGATGGCCTTGTCAATAAGGGGTTGCCTTGGTTATATTAACTAATGTGGGCACATCCAGACCACTAGGGGGCACTGTTTCCTTGGTGGAAGAGGTGAGCTCATGGGTAGGCATGCCAGCATTCCTTCTCTCTGGTCTTGACTAGGATGTGATATGATTACCTGTCCTGGGTTCCTGCTACTCTGACTTCCCTGCAGTGACTCGCTGGAACTTGGCGTTGGGACCTAAAATAAACTCTTCTTCCCCTAAGTGCTGTTATTTGCTTTATTTATTTATTTATTTATTTATTTATTTATTTATTTACTTATTACTTATGTATATGAGTGTATTATCTGCATGTGCATAAGTGTACCATGTTGTGATATTGTGTAAACCTGAGGAGGCCAGAAGAGGGTGTCAGATCCTCAAGAACTGGAGTTACAGAAGGTTGTTAGTCACCATGTAGGTGCTGGGAACTGAACCTGGCTCCTCTATAAGTGAGGTCAGTCCTCGACGTTGCTTTTCCTCCAGGCGTTTTGTCACAGCAGCAGACGTGAACCTAGGACAGAATCTTATTCATAGCTAACTTTAAAGGAATGTTTAGAATTAATATTTTAGAACCCTCCACTCATTCAAAATGTAAGACTTGTGGTATTTTAACTACCTTTTGTTGAGGGTTAAGTCTTACGATAAATGTCCTATGGAGATAATTTCCCTTAATCCTCACAACGAATTTGTGATGAGGTCAATATTATCTATTACAGACAAAAACCTGAGGCTCAAAGTGGTTTAACAGTAGTGGAAACATATCTGGATAACAAATATCAGAGCTAAGATATTAGCCTGGGTTCCCCTAGATTGCCATCTGGGACCCCATTTGCTCTGATAATTTGACCTTTCCTCTAGTATATAACGGAAGACTGGAAGGAATTTTCAATCATGCCACTTTATTTTTTTAATTTTTTTTAATTTTATTTATTTTTGTATGTGTATGAATGTACTGTCTGCATGTAGGTTTGTGCACCCGTGTCATGCAATGCTGCGGAGGTCAGAAGAGAGTCTCAGATTCCCCTGGAACTGGAGTTCTCTTGGAATTGGAGTTACAGACGGTTCTTAGCCGCCATGTAGGTGCTGGGGATCAAACCCGGGTCCTCTGCAAGAGCAGTTGGTGCTCTTAACCGCTAGGCCATCTCTCCAGCCCCAATCATGCCACTTTAACACCCATGTTAAATCAGAGTTCTATGAGAGAAGCAGAGCCACTAAGATCCATGTGGGCTCCTTAAAGGGATTTGATCTGCTATGGCTGTGAATCTGGTTGAGTAGCCTCTATCAGAGTGTCATCTTTGTATCTGAACCTGGAGTTTAATGTTCACAGGATACACAGTCAGGGAAGAAAGATAGATGTGGGATGAGCATGGGAGTCAGCTTCCCATCACTGTAACAAAATGCCTCAGACAAGCAACTTTAAAGAGCAAATATCTGGGTGATGAGGAAAGAAGGGGTATGCAAAGGACACATGGGATATGAAAAAGGAAATGGGGGTCAGGGGAAGTATGTGAATTTAATTAACTTATTTTGTTTTTAAAGAACAAACGTTCGTTTTGGTTCATGATTTTAAAGGTTTCAGTTCAAGGTTAGCTCCTTTATTGCTTTGGGCTGTGGTGGTTTGAGTGAGAATGTCCCCCATAGACTCCAGGTATTTGGTAGCTGGCACAGGCTTGCTGGAGGAAGTTTGTAACAGGGGATTGCTCAATTGAATGTCATAATTTTTAAAAAGATAGTAGATACATTTTGAGGTGCACTTAGCTCAAAGCCATGGGAGACATATGTAAAAAGTTAAGGTCATGGACAGAAATGCCTCTGGGTGTGCTCAGCTTGGACTAGAAAGTTTTAGCTGGAAAATAAAGATTATTTTGAAGGCCTATTAACATGGGAGTCTGCCCTTGAAGGTATCTGCTTTCCTCAGTTGCTAAGAAACCTTCATCAGTTTTGGTTCTAGCTGAACTAGTCAATAAAGATATCCTGCAGGAGTTAGGTCAATTACCACAGCAGTAAACACACCCACCTGGCCCAGGAAGGACCCTGTGAGGCAGAAAGAGGATCTATGCATGGTAGGGGAAGTTTCAGCCCCTTGTGCTGTTTTCTAACTCCAATGCCAGTCAGTGTCAGTGAAGATGCTCCTGGTCTGCAAGATGGCTGCTGCTAGCTTCGGCCCCTCTAATCTTTCTGGTAACTAGAAACACTCAGGAAAAGAAATTCTGGGAAATGCAATGCAGCCCAGCAAAGTTCACACATCCCAGAGCCACCACAATTCTATTGTTTTATAGATGTGAAAAGCATATCTCAGACAAGTTGAGCAGAAAGTCCAAGATCTCTCAGAGTTGACGGTAAGGGAGTCTTACTGGCCTCCCTGCTGCTTTAGTCACACTGTGAGCAGGTTGGCATAGAAGTCTCTACTTGGCAAATTAACATAGATTGGAAACAGACTGCTTGAAATGCTGAGTTGTAAAGGAAACGAAGCCGACTTTCTCTTTTGATTACTAATGTCTGCTGCAGTAGTGGAGGGAAAACTCATGATATCTGTGCCTCAGATGTGCAAACTTATCCTGTATATTCTGATTTTCTTTGAAAAAGATTTTAAAGGGATATTATAGAGCCATATGTATTTACACAATTCACAAAGCTGTGTCCTTATAGAGTGGATCTCAAGAAAAGAATTGCATAATCTCAGTACAGTCTTATTGGAAAGAGAATGCAGGGCTAAATGGCCACTTCTGGGGTGTGTGTGTGTGTGTGTGTGTGTGTGTGTGTGTGTGTGTGTGTGTGTGTTTACTGTATGTATGTCAGGTGTCTTCCATGAACAGGTTCCACATTATTTCATGTGGCAGGGTATCTCGCTTCACCTATAGCTCATGAACATGGACTGACTGGCTAGCCCCAAGCTCTAGAGATCTTGATGAATTCCCACACACATACCAATGCTGGGGTTTTAGCGTTTTCTGTGGGTGCTAGGGTTCTGAACTCGAATCCTAAAGCTTGAATATCTAGCACTTTACTGGCAGCTGTCTTCTCAGTATGACTGCTAAATGACTGCTTCTAATAGTCACTGGAAATAAAGGGTCAAATTGTCGGTTACTCACTTCCACATTAACTCTGTTAACACCAATCCTAGTGGCATGGATGCCTTTAATCCCAGCACTCAGGAAAAAGAGGTGGGTGGATCTCTGTGAAATTGGGGACCAGCCTGG
This sequence comes from Rhizomys pruinosus, assembly GCA_009823505.1. Lineage (NCBI taxonomy): Eukaryota > Metazoa > Chordata > Mammalia > Rodentia > Spalacidae > Rhizomys > Rhizomys pruinosus. The sequence continues at coordinate 4,404,032 of VZQC01003508.1, forward strand.
TCTACACAGCAAGATCCCAGCTAACTGAGGCTACAGGGAGATCTTGTCTCAATTCCCACCAACCCCAACATAATTTGCTTATAAATACATATTAATTTAAGATTAATACATATTCTCATTGCAGAAATTATAAACATGAAACAATAGTTACCACACAATCAACTATTTATACAAGTGTACTAACCATGTTTTAACTGGTCCTGATCTAAAAAGTGGGCTGTCTTTGGAAGCTTCCTAGAACACTCTGGAACTGAAGTGTTTTCTCACTCAGACACTGGACTATGCTGAGCAGCTTTGTACAGCATCCTCACTTGTAGAAAAAAAGACAAAAATTATCTTTTTCATATGTACATACCATCTCGGTCCCTTTCCATAACACTGTGAAATGGCTATCACTCTTATTTTCACAGATAAAGAAATTCAAGTTCACATATGTGATTGTTGATGGCCTCAGAGTTGGAAAGCAACAATGTACTAACTCTACCTCAGGTTTAGTGATTGTAAAGTGTGCTAATCCTTTCCCTGTGACTGTTTCTGATAATTCATTCGCTCTAGTCATGGGCACACACTCAGGAAATGAGCAGAGAGTTCCTACTTGTCCACTCAAGCCCCGTTCACTTCTCTGTCATTCTTTCTCTTCTATGCCTGCTTGAAATAGTTAAATCCAGGGCTACGTAGATGCTTAGTGGTTAAGAGAACTTGTAGCTCTTCCACAGGACCCAGGATTGATTCCCCAAACTCACATTGGGCATCTGTATCTCCAGCTTCAGGGCATCCAAAACTCTCTATCGGCCTCCAAGGATACGCGCAAACGTGTATGTGAACCCTCATACTACATATGCACATCATTTAAAATAAATATGAAAAATAAATAATTAACTTTGTTGCTCCCTTTCTTTGAAAGATGTCTTTTTCCATGCCCCTTTGTGTGCACACACACGCAAGTGTGTGTGTGTGTATTGTGTGTGTGTGTGTGTAAAAGAGATAGAAAGAAAAAGAAAGAGGGGAAGAAAGGAATGTCATGTGATTATGGTGGAATATTTGTACATTTATATCAAGATCCTACATTCAGACATGTTCATCAGCATCTCTTTTGTCCTTAACTCCATTGGAATAGTTGCCACTAAAGCAAAATGCGAAGACAGAAAATTATGTCTGTACTGAAAACATGGATGTTTAGGATGGGTGGGAAACTGAAGTTTGTTCCTTGTACACAAGACAGAGCAAGAATAGTGGGCATTTGCAAAGGACCTGTGGTGGTTTAAATGAGAAATATGGTCCTTCTGGGGGAGGGTCATGGAACCTTTAAGATTTGTGGACTAGCCCCAGGAAACACATTACTGGGGTCAAGCTTTGAGAGTTCAAGTCTTGCTGCACTTCCAGTTTGGCTTTCTGTGTCCTGTGCACACTTGAAGACATGAGCACTCAGCTTTCTGCTCCAGCTGTCTCCTGCCATTCCTGCCCACCATGATGGACTCTTGTCCCCCTGGAACCGTAAACCCAAAAAATCTCTTCCTTTGATAAGTTGTCTTTGTCATGGAGTTTTATTACAGCAACAGAAAAGTAACTAAGATAAAACAACATTTTCAATTAGAGTCCAGAAATCTGAGTCTTTTTTAAGGTGTGTGTGTGTGTGTGTGTGTGTGTGTGTATGTAACCTTGTGTTCTGGTGCCCAGTGACAGTCAGAAGAGGGCATCAGGCTCTCTGGAGCTGGAGTTAAAGGAAGTTGTATGAAGCCCATCTTGGGTGTTGGGAATTAAAATCTCATCTTTTCAATAGCAACAAGTACTCTCAACCTCTAAGCCATTTCTTCAGACCCCAGAATACTGACTCTCATCTGTCATTTCCATCCCTGCTCTGAGATTAATCTAATCTTCTGGTTTTATAAATGAAGAAGCCAAGCTTTAAAAAACTGGAAAGGAGCAGCTTCACCCTTCCTGCTGTCTTTAACACTATTCTCACAGAGGATTTCCTTGTCAATCACCAAGGACTGCAGTCAGGAATCGGAGTCTCTCTGAATTTTCCTTCTCTACTCCACTGATCTACTTGCTTTTCTTTAACAAATTCCATGCTGTCTTGATTAGTGTGGCTTCACAGTGTTTGAAGTGAAGTAGCACCTATTACTTTGTCCTTTCTTTCTATATTGAGTTGGTTATTCTGAGTCATCTGTCTCTCTATACAAATGTAGAAATAATTTGTTGAAAGGCAAAGTAACCTGGGATTTTGACTTCCATCACACTGAGTCATGGGTCAAGTTGCAAAGAACTGACACCTTTGCTGATACTTAGTCTTCCTATCTCCACATATTTTTAGTTCTTTGATTTTTTATCAGTTTTTTAGTTTCCCTTAAATGAATTATTTTTCTGGATTTATTTTTAGAGTATTAATGTAAATAATAAAGCATTTTTACTTAAAAATTCTAGCTTTTCATTGCTGGTGTATACTTTTTAAATTTTTTAAATTTATTATTATTTTTTATGTGTATGAATGTACTGTCTGCATGTAGGTTGGTGCACCCGTGTCATGCAATGCCGCAGAGGTCAGAAGAGGGCATCAGATTCCCCTGGAACTACAGATAAAGACTGTTCTTAGCCACCATGTGGGTGCTGGGAATTGAACCCGGATCCTCTGGAAGAGAAGTTGGCCCTCTTAACTGCTGAGCCATCTCTCCAGCCCCCTGGTGTATACATTTATATGTGAACCTTATATCCTATAACCTTGTTATAATCACTAAGTACAGCAGGAGATATTACATTTTGTTTGATCGCATTGGTTTTTATTATCAATATAATAGAAAAAAAAATATTTCTTCCTTCCTAATCCGTACACTCTTTACTCTTGGCTCACTTGAATTTCTTAGGACTTTCAGAGTAATGTTGAAAAATGCCAGATCAGGGATTTCCCAAGACCACCTGAAGCACAGGTAGGAGCTGGGTGCTTCAGCCAGCCAGATTGTTTGGTTTGATTCAATCGTCTTTCGCTCAATTGGCTTGTGTGGCTGTGGGGTCAGAGTTGTCCTCCTAGCTGGTATAAAAGGTGGGCCTGTGTGAGGCTTGAGATCGGGGATTTCCCAAGACCAACTGAAGCACACATACCGGGGCACAGGCTAAACAGCAATCCCCCCACCCCCCACCTCCCCACACTCAACTGGGATTGACTAAGGAGTGTCCAGGTGGATTCTTTGGAGAAATTTCAGAACAGAAAGTGAAGAGTGAGTTAGACTTGCAATAGAAAGCCTAAAACTTAGACAAGTCAGCACTCCATAAGCAAGGAGAAAAGGAGAAAAGGAGAAAAACAATCAATCAAACAAACAATGAAGGCATCTGAAGGAGGCAAGCAAAGCAAGCCTTCAACACAGTGAAGAGGCATTTGGGATTCACATTGGAATACAGGAAAAGAGAAACCCACATGCCATGGGCACGAAGAAGAGACAATATGAGGAAGGTGCAGGATAATTCCACACCAAGCTCTACCAACCCTGTGGAAGATTCCTACTGTGGGATCCCCCTGGGGATGGCCCAGGACACAGATATTAGAAGTACAATTGTGAACCTACCTAAAGAAATCAAAGACTATAAAGAGCAAGTCAGAGAACTAAGAAAAGAGAATAAAAAACTCAAAAAGGACCTAGAGAGAGAGAGAATGACAAACTCCAGAAGGAAGTGGAAACACTGAAAAGTTCCCATGTTGAAAAAGATAAGGAAACAAACCATCGAAGCGAAAAGCTATAGGAAGAGATTGAGAAGCTCCAAAAGGAAGTGGAAATGCTAAAGAAATCAGAAGACGAAATGAAAAAGGAAATCAAACACTCATCCAATCAAGAGGAAAGGAATAGAAAAAGCCTCAGAAGTAGAATGGAGGAAGCAGAAAAAAGAATATCAGACCTTAAAGATAACACAGAACAACTAAAAACTTCAAGGAAAGATTATGAAAAATTTTAAAATACACAAAAATAGAACAACCAGGAACTGTGGGACACTATGAAAAGATCAAACCTCTGCATCATAGGAATAGAGGAAGGAGAAGAATCCCAAGAGAATGGTATTGATCCTCAACAGAATAATAGATGAAAATTTCTCCAAACTAAAAAAAGACAAACCAATACAAATACAAAAAGCACATAGAACTCCAAACAGACAAGATCAGAAAAGATCTTGTCTCTATCATAGTTAAAACGCTAGATGCCCAAAACAAAGACAAAATTCTGAAAGCCACAAGAGAAAAACAACAAGTTACATATAAGGGGAAACCTATCAGAATTACAACTGACTTCTCAGTGCAAACCATGAAAGCAAGAAGAACCTGGAGCAAAGCACTCCCAGGGTTAAAGGACAATAGATACCAACCCAGGTTACTATACCCAGCAAAAATGTGGATTATAGTTGAAGGAGAGAGAAAAATCTTCCATGACATAAACAAGATGAAAGAATACATGTCCAGAAAACCAACCCTTCAGAGAATACTTGAAGCAATCCAAAGGACAGAAGAAAGGAGCAACAATCCCCTGGCACCTAGAAAGAGAAATTAATATAAGCATAACTGCAGAAGTAGAAACATAGATCAAAAATGCAAATGGATAATAAGGTAAAAGGAAGCAATGCAAATCTATCAGTTATAACCTTAAATATTAATGGACTAAACTCCCCAATCAAAGATTGGTTTTAGAAACAGAACCCATCTATATATTGTCTACAAGAAACACATCTTACTTTCAAGGATAGGCACCACCTTAAAGTGAAAGGATGGAAAAAAATATTCCAGGCAAATGGTACCAAAAAGAAAACAGGTGTTGCTATTTTAATATCAGACAAAATAGACTTCAAAGTAAAAGAAATCAGAAGAGACAAAGAAGGCCATTACATTTTTATCAAAGGAACAATTCATGAAGATTTCACAATTATGAATATATATGCACTAAACTCTGGTGCACCAAACTTTATAAAGACAATTCTCCAGGACCACAAGGCACAGATTAACCCCAGTACACTCATAGTAGGGGACTTCAATACCCCACTGAGCCCTTCGGGCAGGTCAACAGGACAAAGAATAAACAGAGAGACATCTGAACTGAATGATATGATACACCAAATGGACCTCAGAGACATCTACCGAATATTCCACCCTAATACCAGAGAATACACTTTCTACTCAGCACCCCTCAGAACATTCTCCAAAATTGACCACATAATGGGACACAGAAGAAACCTCCACAAATACAAAAGGGTTGAAATAATTTCATGCATTCTATCAGACCACAGTGTAATAAAGCTCAACATCAACACCAGGATAAGCCCTACTGCCTACAAGAACACGTGGAGACTAAACAATACACTCTTTTTTTTTTTTTGGTCTTTTCAAGACAGGGTCTCCCTGTGGCCCCAGCTGTCCTCGAACTCGCTTTGTAGACCAGGCTGGCCTTGAACTCACAAAGATCTGCCTCCAAGTGCTAGGATTAAAGGCCTGCGCCACCACGCCCAGCCCAACAATACACTCTTGAATAATGAATGGGACAAGGAAGAGATAAAGAAAGAAATAAAAACATTCCTGGAACTGAATGACAATGACAATACAACACAACAAAACCTATGGGATTCCCTTAAAAGCAGTCCTAAGAGGGAGGTTTATAGCCCTGGGTGCCTACATTAGAAAAACAGAAAGAGCACAAGTGAATGACCTAACACTGCAGCTAAAAGCACTTGAGAGAAAACAAATGAACCCTAAATGCAACAGGCAGGAAGAAATAACAAAAATCAGAGCAGAAATCAATGAGATAGAAACAAAGTAAACAATACAAAAAAAAAAATCAATGAATCCAAAAGTTGGTTCTTTGGAAGAATAAACAAGATAGACAGACCTCTAGCCCAGTTAACCAAAAGAAAGAAGAAATAACTCCAAATCAATACAATCTGTGATGAAAGGGGAAATATCACAACAGACAATGAAAAGATCTAGAAAATCATATGGGAATACTTCAAAAACCTATACTCTACCAAGTTTGAAAACCTAGAAAAAAATGGATGAATATCTGAAATCCTGGGAATCACCAAAGCTCAACCAAGAAGAGATCGACAGCTTAAGAAGACCCATAATATATGAAGAAATTGAAGATGTAATAAGAAACCTCCCAACTAAAAAAAGCCCAGGCCCAGAAAGTTCCATGGCAGAATTCTATAAAACATTTCAAAAAGACTTACAACCATTATTACTGAAATTGTTTAGAATGATACAAACAGAGGGAATTCTCCCAAATTCCTTCTATTACCAAAACCAGGCAAAGATACAACTAAAAAGGCAAACTACAGACCCATCTCATTAATGCATGCAGATGCAAAAATTCTAAATAGGATACTGGCAAATTGCATACAGACCCACATCAAGAAGATCATGCATCATGACCAAGTTGGATTCATACCAGAGATCCAGGAATGGTTCAACATATGAAAATCAATAAATATCATCAAGCACATAAATGAAATGAAAGACAAAAACCACACCATCATCTCAATTGATGCAGAAAAAGCCTTTGACAAAATCCAGCATCCCTTCATGCTTAAAGTCCTGGAGGGAATGGATTGGAGGGATCATTCCTCAATGTAATCAAAACCATATACAGGAAACCCACAGCCAATATCATCGTAAATGGGGAAACGACAGAAGCATTCCCTTTAAAGGTAGGAACTCAGCAAGGCTGCCCCTGTCACCACCCCACTTCAGTATAGTGCTTGAAACACTTGCTAGGGCAATAAGGCAAGAAAAGGAAATTAAAGGAGTACTAATTGGAAAAGAATAAGTCAAGCTATCCCTTTTTGCTGATGATATGATTGTTTACTTAGGGGATGCTAAAAACTCCACCAGAAAACTCCTAGAAACAATTAAGAGCTTCAGTAAAGTGACAGGATACAAAATTAACCTAGAAAAATCAGTAGCCTTTCTTTACACCAATAACAAGCAACTGAAGAAGGAACTCAAGGAGACCTTCCCACTCACAGTAGCTTCAAAACAATAAAATACCTAGGAACAAACCTAACCAAAGACACCAAAGATCTCTACAACAAAAATTTTAAACCCCTGAAGAAGGAAATTGAAGAAGACATCAGAAGATGGAAAAACCTCCCATGCTCATGGATTGGGAAAATTAATATAGGAAAAATGTTCACTCTACCCAAACTCTTATATAGATTTAATGAAATCCCAATTAAAATTCTCAAGAGTTTCTTCACAGGCTTGGGAAAAAAAGTTCTTAATTTCATTTGGAAAAACAAAAGACCCCAAACAGCCAAAACAACCCTGACTGAAAAGAGCAAAACGGGGTGGGGGGTCTCTATACCAGACTTCAAACTATACTACAGGGCTATAGTCATAAAAACAGCCTGGTACTGGCACAAAAACAGACCAGTTGACTAATGGAACAAAACTTAAGATCCGAACTTGAGCACATACAATTTCAGCCATCTCATATTTGACAAGGGGGCCAAGAAGACACAATGGAGGAAAGACAGCATCTTCAGCAAGTGGTATTGGCAAAACTAGATCACCAATTGTAGAAGAATGAAATTAAACCCCTACCTCTAGCCCTGTACAAAAGTCAACTCCAGATGCATCAAAGACCTCAACGTTAAACCCCAAACTCTGAAGGCGATAGAAGAAAAAGTTGGCAGCAGACTACAAGACATAGGCATAGGAAAAGACTTCCTAAATCAGACAGCAGCTATGCAAGAATTAAGGTCAACAATTGACAAATGGGACCTCATTAAACTCAAAAGCTTCTGTACATCAAAAGAAACAATCAAGGAAGTAAAGAGAAAACACACAGAGTGGGAGGAAACCTTCACCACAGAAACAAACATCTGACAAAGCATTGATTTCCAGAACATATAAACTACTCAAAAAACAAAGAAGAAATAAAACAAATGACCCACTCAATAGATGGAGCAAAGAGCTGAGCAGAGACTTCACAAGTGAGGAATTAGAGATGGCTGAGAAACATCTTAAGAAGTGTTCAACGTCACTAATAATTAAGGAAATGCAAATTAAAACCACTTTAAGATATCATCTTACTCCAATAAGACTGACTAGGATCAAGAAAACAAATGATACCAAGTGCTGGAGAGCTTGTGAGGAAAAAGGAACACTCATCCACTGCTGGTGGGAATGTAAACTTATACAACCACTATGGAAAGCAGGGTGGAGAACCCTTGGAAGACATGGAATGAACTTGCCACCTGACCCAGCCATACCACTCCTGGACATGGACCCACAAGACTCATCTTACCTCAGAGATACATGCACATCCATGTTTATTTCAGCTCTCTTCACAATAGCAAGGAGCTGGAACCAACCCAAGTGCCCCTCAACTGACGAGTGGATAGAGAAAATGTGGTACATCTACACAATGGAGTTCTATGCAGCAGTAAAGAAAGATGACATCATGAGCTTTGCAGGCAAATGGCTGGAGCTAGAAGATATCATGCTTAGTGAAGTAACACAGTCCCAGAAAAAAAAATGAGGAATGGTATCCCTCATCTGTGGATGCTAGCACTAATTACCTATGGCAAACTGACATTGACATTTCAATGTGATCTGAAAACAACTGTGCTCTTATATTGTGAATCCCTTAAAAAAATAAACAAATTAAAAAAAAAAAAAAAAGAAAAGAAAATTGCCAAGGTAAGAAGGGGTGTCCTTGCCTTGCTTTTGGTATTACTGGGAAAACTTCAGACTTCTTACCTTGAGATAAAATGTCAGTCATAGCCATGAGTTTTGTAGTTCTTCTTTATCTGAAAGTTCTTGAAGTCCCCCAATATTTTTAGTTTGCTGGCTCTTGTCAAATGCTTTTCTTTATTGATAAAATCATTTTTTTAGCCTTTTGATATGATTTCCATGAATTGATTTTCAAATATTCATCCAGCTTACGTACCTTTGGTAAGTTTCACTTGGGCATGTATCTAATTCTCTTTATATATTGTTTAGATACGATTTGCTAATATTTGTTGGTGCTTTGTGATCTATGTCTGACAGGAGTCTACTGTTTTCTTGAAATGTCATTGTCTTTTTTTGATATTAGTATAATCCTGGTCTCATAAATAAGTTTAGAAACATAGAAACTCTATGTTTCCATATTCTGGAAGAGATTATAAATGATTGAGATAATTTCTGTCTTTAATGTTTAGAAGAGGGCTGGGGAAATGGCGTAGTGATTAAGAATGCTGGCTGGTCCTGCAGAGGACCTAGGTTCAGTTTCCAGCACCCCCAGGGTGGCTAGCAACTGTCCATAACTCCAGTTTCAAGGGAATTTGCCTCCCTCTTCTGACTTCCATGGGCATTGCATGATATGGGTATACTTACATACATTCAGGCAATATACTCTTACACATAAGAATAAAATTAATAAAGCATTATAATTAAATAAAATACATTTTTGGAAGAATTCACTAGCGAAACTGCCTGGCTTTAGTGATCTTCTGTTTTAGAAGGTTATCAACTGCTTATTCAAATTTTAGATAGATATTGGCCCATTGAAATTGTCTATTTCCTTATAGCCATTAAGTCATCTCCCTAGCCTCTTTCCCCCTATAAACAACACCCACAAACATCTGCACGCATGTATAATTAAGCGCATCATTGCTATTAATATTTTGAAGAAACTGTTGCTGGAGAAATGAATTATTTTACCTTCATTTATTTTGTCATTGATATTCTTCCTTACTTCGTATAGATTCAAGTTTCTACCCATATTGCTTTCCTTCTTTCTGAAAGTTAAGTTTCTCCCTCAGAAATTGTGATTCTCTGCGTACAGAAATCTGTCTGTAATCTGAGGGGCAGAAATTTGCCTCGTGTCTCTAATACTGGTTGATTGCTTTGGTTTTCACCATTTGTCCTTGTTGGAATAGGCTGGCAGTGCTTAAGCACCCCACATGCCCACCTGAAAGCCAGAAATCACACCTGGTATTGTAAAGTCTTTTTCCTTTCAAAGGAAACTGTGGAAGATTAGAAAAAGGCAGGATGAAAAGAATTAAGATAGAGTATTATTTAACCTGACTTGAAGTAATAATAACAAGGGTAAATGCTTTGTTGTCAGGAGGAGGTAAGGTGTTGGAAGGAGGGTTATTGACTTATCTTTTCCATCAGAATTCCTGCTTTTTTATGAAAGTTTTACAGTCACCTCTGTTTCTTTCAACTCAGGGTTTGTTGTTGTCTTACCTTGCCCTTGAACATATGCTACAGCCAGTACTCTTCTCACAAGGCCCTAAATTCCATGCATAAGCAATAGGTAACAATATTGTTGGAGTTGCTAGGGTCAGCACCTGGGCCCTGGCAGACCTAGCTAGCTAGGCTATTAAAGAGATAGGAGCTAAGGGGATGTCAGCCTCGTCAGAATATGGACTGCCATTGTTGGACTACCTGGGCTTTATTATGGATGCCAGCGCAGGGGTATCAAAACAGGACATGCTTATTAGACTTTCATTTGGGGGACTATGGGAGGGAAAGACCCCAATGTGGAGCAAAAGTGCAGAATTGATGGCTGTTTGGGTTTGCCAAGGAGGAACCTTCAAGTACTTCTTTAAGGAAAACATCACATCTTTTAGGGAAAAAAATTTCCAATTCAAGTGATATGTGTATGTATGTATATATGTATGTATGTATATATTATGTATATATAACTATGTATGTATATATATGTATATATACTGTAGCAATACACGTTTGAGAGAACAACAACAAAATAACTGAAAAAAATAACTCTGGAAAGACTCAGAAAAAGATGGCAGAATGCAGGTGGGGTCGGGGGGCATGGAAAGGGAAGTGACTCTAGATTCTATTGAGAAATGATGTATGACCTATGGAAAAACTTTAATAAAAAATGGAGAGATAAATCCTAGTATAAAGCAGAGTAATGAGATTTATTCTATGTGACCGCACTGTGAAGAGGAAGGTCCAATGACCCCCAAGTATCTTCAAGGTCAAGACAGATGAAGTTTTAAGCCGAAGTATGTTTAAGCAGCAGTCCTGATTGAGGTGTTGTCCTGTCCATCCTTGACTGACACATCATTATTTAGATCCAAGCCTTTCAGGAAAGTTGGTCTGACAAGTTGTCAGAACCCTGTGAAGTCTCTTCCTGGGAGACACTTTCTATCTCCATCTTGGGCAGTGCACCAGGGCTTAAGCCTTTCCCTTCCCCCAGCATGATATCAGAACAATGGTTTCAGTAGTCTGATATCTGAAGGAAGGAAAGCAGTGTCTCTTTAGAGTAGTTTTCTTCGTAATCCCTTCACAGCTATTTGGCTAAGATTCAAGTATAGAGTATCTCCATTTCTCTCAGACAGTTTCCACTAAGACTTGGAAAATATTGCAATATATCAACTTAATGAACACGGGTAATCTTATTAACATACAAGAACTACAATAAAGTAAAAAATTGGATAAGGAGAACAAGAACAAACAGGTACAGTTTGACTTAATTCTAACGAACTTTTTGGTGTCATAATTTCTACTTCTTTCCCATACCCACTCTTAATTGCACCGAGTGTTGCTACACACAGGCTCGTCCATCCGCTCAGTTGGAGTCCAGATTCAGCTCATTGCCTCTATAGCACCACACCACAGTTAACTACTCCTCTGGAAATGGAAAAAGTATCTTTTGTAGCCTTTTACTCTAGTTTCCATTAATTTTTAAAGCTTTTGCTGTTGTTTAAAATGAGTAACCAGAGCTTATTAAAGAAGTTTATTATTAAAAACTATAAAATGCTGTAGCCATTTGGAGTTACTCAATTCTGTGTCTTTTTAGTTACTCAAATATGCAAGCCCAGTCACAATTACATCCCTTAATCATGTTCTTAACTATGTTCCCTGCCTGGAACATTCTTCCTTCAAATATTCACAAAATTCAAATATTCACTTTACTGAAGAGCCTCATGCCTGTCACACTATCTAACAGAGAAGATGTCATCAAGAGTCCCTTAAGTTGTACTATTTGTTGTCATAGAAACTGACTGATCACACTATGGAAAGCATCATGTATATTTGTTGCCCGTCTACCCCCAGCTTCTTCTCTGTAATGCTGAATGTCCATTGCTTTGAGAATGTGCCAGGCACAATGGAAGATGCTCACTGAAGCTTGGTAGAATGAAGGGACATTTCTCCAACCAACATTTCTTCTACAGTATGTGCTGAGTTAAGGTCCTGCCAGCCTTCCATTTTGTTCAATCTTAGATAAATACTGTGCTATTAGAGGATTGTATACCAGGGTTCACCTTTGGCCATGGACTCCAGCTCATCTACTGTGTGGTATAGGACTTTCTCTTTGGAAGGCTTAAAGTCTACTCCAGAGTTGTTAACTCTGAAATTGTTTGTATTTGTTTTGTTTTGAAGTAGTGTCTCATACTAAACAGGTTGGTCTCAAGGTTTATGTTGCCAAGGATGACCTTGAACTCCTGATCTATCCTTTTCTCCATGTCTCAAGTGCTGGCATTATAGGTTATTACACTTAATTAACTCTGAACTTGGATCTAATCATGAAATACCAATACTATATCTCTAATCAATGTAAAAACTACAAAGTGATGAATAGGTATGACATGCAAATTTATTGTTATTATATAAATATCCATGATGAAATGAAGATCAACATACAACAAATAGGTTATAGTGGAACACTGATGTTTCATATGCATACTTGTATGATTTGTATTGATACACACAATATTTTTGGCAGTAATGGAGATTGAACTTAAAACCTAGTACTTGTTGGGTAAGTGCTCTACCATTGAGCTATATTTCCATGACCTGTGCTCTATGTTTTAGTATTCAAATGGCTGGATGAAACACAAATATTATATATTATTGAAGAAAATGATTCTGTAATTGATTGTCAGTGTTAACTTTTTTTTGAAAGTGTTAAGTTTTATATAAATACAACTACTAAAATTTTTCAAGTAGGTAAATAGGATAATATATTTATTTGAGAATATTGGATTAGATTATGCAAAAGTAAATTTGCAGAAGGCATTATGGGTAGAACAGGAAGCAAAAGTATTATTTAATCATCTAAATGCAAGTAATTGGTGGAAAACTAGAGATAATCTTTCTTGTAATAATGTGATTTAGTAGAATTCTTAGTATTATGTAAAATGATTCTCATTACATTAGCCAATTCTACATTGGCTCCAAAAAAATCATTAAAAAAATCTTATTTTTGCCGGGCGTGGTGGCGCACGCCTTTAATCCTAGCACTTGGGAGGCAGAGGCAGGCGGATCTTTGTGAGTTCAAGGCCAGCCTGGTCTACAAAGTGAGTTCCAGGACAGCTGGGGCTANGCTTACATCTTTTAACTAAGTATTAATGCTAGTTCCTTGCATAAGTTTAATCAGGACAGACTTATGTAAACTAAAACTATATCATGTTTGTTTACTGAAGTGTAAGGTAGGCATGAGGCAGGCGGATCTTTGTGAGTTCAAGGCCAGCCTGGTCTACAAAGTGAGTTCCAGGACAGCTGGGGCTACAGGGAGACCCTGTCTCGAAAAGACCAAAAAAAAAAAAATCTTATTTTTGAGTTTTCCATAACTTCAGTTTTGGGAGATTTGAAGCCCTCTTCTGGCTTCTGAGGGCATTTCAGGACATGGGTGTACTTACATACATGCAGGCAGAATACTTGTACATGTATAAATAAATAAATAAATATAACTTCAGTTTTGGGAGATTTGAAGCCCTCTTCTGGCTTCTGAGGGCATTTCAGGACATGGGTGTACTTACATACATGCAGGCAGAATACTTGTACATGTATAAATAAATAAATAAATAAATAAATAAATAAATAAATACTACAACTTAAAAAATCATTTAAAAATGTACCTCTTTTCTCCCTTAGTTTCTTTTGGTCAGAGTATTTTATTACAGCAACAGCAAAAAATTAGAACAAGATGCAAGTTTTTAATAATTAAATGGTCACTAACATACATTCTTTTGCTGACACCCATTAAGACAGAAAGCAATTATAGAACAAGATAGCACAGAAAACATCCATAGCCTTCTTGGGAATATGCTGGGGGCAGTTACATGTTTTTCCACCAAAGGCAAACTACAGGACATATAGGAGATTAGGGTTCTGCTTTGACTTGTACTTATGTCAAATCTTCAAAGTACAATGATAGTCTCCAGTTAAAAGGACATCGTAATGCAGGTGTGGTGGTGCATGCCTTTCATCCCAGCACTCCGGAGGCAGAGGCAGGTGAATTTCTGTGAGATTAAGGGCAGCTTCAGGCCAGCTGGAGCTACCATGGAGCTCTGTCTCAAGAAAACAAAAAAGACATCATAAGAAAAACAAAGGTTTAAAAGGTTTTAAAATGTGTTGCAGAAAAGCATAACGGCCCAGTGAGAAATTTTACACTGATCATTTCTTTTTTAAACTATTTTTTTGTTTTATTTATTTTTGTATGTGTATGAATGTACTGTCTGCATGTAAGTTTGTGCACCTGTGTCGTGCAAGGCCACGTAGGTCAGAAGAGGGTCTCGGATTCCCCTGGAACTGGAGTTCTCCTGGAATTGGAGTTACAGATGGTTCTTAGCCTCCATGTGGGTGCTGGGGATCGAACCCGGGTCCTCTGCAAGAGCAGTCCATGCTCTTAACCGCTAGGCTATCTCTCCAGCCCCACCATCATGCGCACTTTTGAAGAGGTCACCACACAGAAGTAACTTGAAACTTCATTAGTTTCTTACATTTTTATCATCTGCAAAGATGCTTATATTCTTCTCCTTCTTGTTCTTTTGCTCAGTCAAAATGCCAAAGTTAATATTCATTAAATGAAAGCCTAGCTACAGATAATAAATCAAATACAAATTTGTTATCTCGAAAACTAATTACATTCCTTTCTCATTTCTACATTTTGGATATAGTTTAAGGGCATGTTCCCCCAGTGGTTATGTAAAGCTAGAAATGAATGCAGGAATTATTTAAAAGAAACTTCATTATTGAGGATAGAAATCTTGAGCCTAAAATCAGAAAATATCCAAAAAACTTTTCCTTCAAGTTTCATATAAAGTTTTAGTTCACAAGAATGCTTCAGAGAAATTACATGACATATTGTAAATCAAGTTCAGGGGCTAAGACAGGAGACGAACAGTGAAAAACTTAATTACTTGATGGCTTCAGCATCATAGTTAAAAAATTCATCACCTGATGAAGTAAAAAAGGATCTTGGTCATGTACCAATACCAATTGAAACAAAATGCTGACTTAGTTCATCAACCATTAGTAGAATTGTGAGTAGTGTCACAAGTTAAAGTTAAGGTATTGAGACGACGTTATCCTTGCACTCAGTAGAAAACATAAATTTTGATTATTTGATTTTCGTGTGCATATATGTGTACCATTTGTATAAATGCATTCATGCAGGGAGTCCAACAACTTTTTTCTCAGCTTCTGTTTGTCTTGGGTGTCTTGTATTATTTGAGAAAGTTTCTCTCATCTGCCTTAAGCTCCCCAAGTAAGATATGCTGACTATTCAGGAAAACCAGGAGATCTGCCTGTCTCTAACTCCCTTGCACAGAGATTACAAAAGCTCAGCAAAATGCCTGGTTTTTTTCCCATCTGGGTTCTAGTGATGAAACTCAGGTCTTCATGCTTGTATATCAGTCTATCAACTGAGCTCTTTCTTACCCCAGGCCCCTGATATCTAATTTCAATAATAAGTTAGTAATGACAATAACAAATTTGTTGATTATTCACATATCCTTAAGATCCTCTCTGAAAATAATATTTCCCTTTATCTAAATATTGTTTATACTGACCAATTATCCCCAGCAATACATCAGAGCTCCTGCTGTACACCAGGCTTGCAGACATAGTGGATAAAAGCAAGACTTTCTCATATTTACACTGCTCTGGAAGACAGGGAAGACACAAACGCATACTGTCTATGCAAAGTGCTGAGAAAACTAACAAAATGGGCTGAGAAATGGTGGGAAGTTAGTTATTATAGACAGGGTGCTGGGGAAGACCACAGAAAAATATTAGGAAAGAGTGTTCCTGGCACGGAGAGCAGCAACGTAAAAGACGTAGGTAAGAACATTAGTGACGTCTCTAAGGAAAGCAAGAAGGAATGAAATACCAGAAGAGAGGGCAAAAGAGAAAGTGATAGAAGGTAGTGCAGGAAACAAGTAGTAGACTCTGAAACTTTTACAAAGCCTGACAAGCTTTTATAAAAAATTAGTAGCAAACATGGAATTATTTGACTTGAATTCTTAAGTGACATCACCATGAATGTCATAGGAAGAGCAGGTGTGAAAGGTATGGGATATCTGAGATACAAACAGAACAGCAGGAAACAAATGGAGTTATCCCATGAGAAGATGGTGTTTACCTCTAAGAAAGGCAGCAGAGGAAGGGGCAAGAAGTCATTTTCATTGTATATGTTTTGACTATAATTTGTCATCAAATTTAAATAGGACCAATCTGTTCTATATAATAAACTGCCACCATAGTCTGTCTCTAAGCAATGGTCTTAAATGGATGAAAACGTTGCATGCCCAAGGTTTTGCCATAGTCCATCCTTCAGTTTGGCTTGGGGAGCTGTACCACGTCAAGGTCTTAACACAGAGGCATGAAGGCCAAGATTGGCAGGGTTGTACATGGGCAAGTACCCATTTCCTTAACCCTTGTCTTTTGCAGTGAGTTTGGAGACTGGAGACCTGATCAAGAGTGTTGGTAGTTCATGGCTGCCTCCATTTAGGTAGCACTTTGACAGGTTTATCTGCGGAGGAGAATTCCCACAGAACCCAATACATTCGAGAAGCACTGTAGACTCAGCAGAGATTCCCATGAGAGGAAGAGGTCAAGGAAAAGGAGAGTTGATGAGTGAGCTCCACACCAAGATACATCAACAAGCAGAGCCTTCAGCCAATCCAGACATGATATTCTCCCATGAGTTGCAGTTCCTTATTTGTTAATGTTTGTGGATTAACTAGGCCTTTTAAGAAATCCAGGGCACTTATGGTCTCTTTTAGAATTAGCCACCATTGCCAGGAAAAAGAGATTACAATTTGTAGTTCTCCAACCTTCTCCGCGTACACCCAAAAAACAACTAGGTGGACTCAGCACTCATTTCAGCCTCTTCTGGACTTGCCAAGTTACCACACTTCGCGCCATCTGTTGTCTGATAAACTCACTCCAACAGCCCCAACTGGTGAAGGAGATCTTTGGCCTCAGGTAGCATTTTCCATTGATATTCTGCCTAGCCTGTGATGAAGCTTAATGCAGGATGAACAGTGTTCCAAGTCATAAAAATCCACAGCAACAAGGTATTTGAGGACCATGGTCCAAGGCTTCCTCTGCACTAACTGCACAGTACCCTTCAGTAGAAATCTTTTTTTTTTTTTTTTTTTTTGTCTTTTCGANGCACCAGCTGTCCTGGAACTCATTCTGTATACCAGGCTGGCCTTGAACTCACAAAGATCCACCTGCCTCTGCCTCCCAAGTGCTAGGATTAAAGGCATGCACCACCACACCTGGCTAAAAATCATTTTTGCATCTAGTACTAAAGCAGGCACTTGTTTAGATTTAGCCACCTTAGACATTAAGCTCCGGGTGCAAAGATTCTTGTCTCAAGGCACTCTGACCCACTGCGCTGGCTCCAGCAAGCTCCTGCCACATTAGTCAGCTATACCATCATGAGTGGCCTGCCTGAGGTCATGAGGCATACTCTTCAACTACTCATTTAATACCATGGGTCTTACAACGCTCAGCATCCTCTAGTTTGACTACTCTCATTGGGCAGCTCAGTGCCTCTTACCCCAAAAGTCATTCTAATGGTGAAGGTTCAATTAAATACTAGAGACTCTTGCTTGGTCAGTATAATGAGTCATAGAACTGGGCCATGAAAAAACATAGAGAGTACAATACAGCAGAGAAACAACATATTAAATTCTAATGTATGTGTTCCATGTTTTGTACATGTGTGTACATGCAAGTTCACATGGGTATGCTTGTGTTTATTTATATGCCCACGTGTGAAGGACAGAGGCCAACCTTGGGTATCATTCCTTGGGAGCCATCCACTTTTTTTTTTTTTGGAGACAAGGTCTTTCATTGGCCTAGTTTTCATGGATTATGCCAGGCTAGCTGACCAGAGAGTCTCTGTTTCTGCCTCCCTAAAGCTAGGACAACGGGGGCTGGAGCGATGGCCTAGCGGTTAAGAGCGCCGACCGCTCTTGCAGAGGACCCGGGTTCGATCCCCAGCACCCACATGGCGGCCGAGAGCCGTCTGAAACTCCAATTCCAGGAGAATTCCAGTTCCAGGGGAGTCCGACGCCCTCTTCTGACCTCTGCGGCATTGCACGACACGGGTGCACAGGCTTGCATTCAGACAATACATTCATACACATATGGAAATAAATAAAATTAAAAAAATAATAATAATAAAACAAGTGAATGTCACCATACCATCAGTTATTTTTATGTGGGCTATGGGAATCAAACCCAGATCTTCATGAGAGCATAGAAAGTACTTTACCAACTGAGCTATCATCCCAGCCCTACGTTCCAAAATTTGAACCCCAACCAAATCAGCTTTCAGAATTGTTTACTGACTGGTTAGACTCAAATTACAAAGATTTACCTTGACTTCATTAATATTGTAGTGAGTTCAGGGATTTCAGAACTGATAAAGAAAAATATTTGATTATAAGACCATCATAAGTACTGACCTTTATTTGTATGTCATGTGACAGATTTCTTATTTTTTACTGATAAATGTTATGTATAATGCCTCAGACTAGCCACAGAAAGTAAGTTGTGACTTCTTAAAACTATCTTTAATTTGGCTACATTTTTGGTTGACAATAATTAAAATGGCTCTGAACTAATCATATCATTAGTGGTGCTGTGAAGATATAGACAATATAAAGCCAATGTATGCAAGACATCTTTGAACTATATATACCCTCACTGGAAATAAAACAAATATATTGCTAAAGTTTTGACCCCAGCTGCAGGCAAAGAATGGCTGATATTATAAAATGGAGAGAAGAAATCTTTGTCTCTCTCTGCAAAGAAATATATAAAATTTCCTGCTGTCTTGGTCCCTACTTTAGCCACAAGGTAATAGCAGATCACTTGGTACCCCAACAACAGTTCTTCACAACAATAGTCTGACATAGAAAAAGGCATGGCTGTGTCTAAGTGTAGATACAGCTTACCTCAATCTCTATGTCTCTATTGACATCATGTTTGGTATTCAATCAAACATTGTGAGCAAGGAAAAAAAAAAAAAAACAATCATTGTCAAGAGCTAATACAGTTAATATAACAGGACTTGGAGATGAACCAAATTCTAGGATGATCTGGGAAGGAACTGAAAATAACTATGATCAATATTCTAAAGGCTTTATGAGAAATGATGGACAATATGGACTGTATCAAGCATATGGGAAATTTAAGAAGATAAATAGAAAGGAATTAAACAAAATTATTATAAAGACTCATGCATGATGTCAGAAATGATGGAGTCTTTTCAAAGGCACTTACATCAGCAGCACATATACTAAAATTGGAATGATTTACCAAAGAGTACTATGACCCTTGTGCATGGACAGCATGAAAATTCTTGAAGCATTTTTACAAAACCAGAAAGAAAAAAGGAAAATAGTTACTTTGATGGCTTTGTCAGTTACCTTGCCACAAATAATAAAAGAATCAATG
The DNA here is from genome assembly GCA_009823505.1 of Rhizomys pruinosus. Lineage (NCBI taxonomy): Eukaryota > Metazoa > Chordata > Mammalia > Rodentia > Spalacidae > Rhizomys > Rhizomys pruinosus. Next base: position 4,423,722 of record VZQC01003508.1, read on the forward strand.
ACTTAGAAAGTAAGCCAGTATATGTTATTTTGTTAATATTTAAATTAAAACAAAAAGAGAAATAGATTTACAAATGAAAGCTTTCTTCCAAGGTCTTGTGAATAACATGTGATCCAATACACATGTAAATGAAACTTTAGAGGTAAAAAGAATGGGTCAGAAGAAATATTTGGGAGACAATAAGAAAGAATTTTCTAAAATTAATGGAAATTTTTATGTGTATGGGTAGTACACTTGTTTCACGCAGTGCCCAGAGACATCACAAGAGGGTGGCGGTGGATGCCCTGGAACTGGAGCTATGGATAGTTGTTAGCCACCACGTGGGTGATAGAAATCAAACCCATGTCCTCTGCAAGAGCAGCCAGTGCTTTTAACTACTGAGCAATCTCTTCAGCCCCTAAAATTAATGGAATATTTTAAAAGAGATATTCCAGATTCTCAGACCTAAGCAGAATAAATATTAACAGATAATATTGCTAGAAATGAAATATAATACAAAAATTTCAAAACAAAAGCTAGAAGGAACACATTACATACACAACAAAAATAAGGATGACAGCAGAAATTATGCAGTTCAAAAAATAGTGGAGTGGCATTTTACAGTAATAAGAAAAGCAGGGGCTGGAGAGATGGCTCAGCAGTTAAGAGTGCTGACTGCTCTTGCAGAGGACCTGGGTTCGATCCCCAGCACCCACATGATGGCTGAGAACCATCTTTGACTCCAGTTCCAGGGGAATCTGACACCCTCTTCTGACCTCCGCGGCATTGCATGACACGAGTGCACAAACCTACATGCAGACAGTACATTCATACACATAAAAAGTAAATAAAAGTTTAAAAAAAGCAAATTAGAATTCCAGTCCTACCAAATATAGTCTTAAAAATGAAGACAAACTACAAAATCTTTTAGCCAAACAAAATCTCAGAGAATTCTTGTCCAAAATATCTAATCTACATAAAATACTAAAGAAACTTCTTCAGTAAGAAGAAATAAGGGTCCAGAGACTTGGAACTGTTTATCTCTTAGCTATACAGAAGAGAAAAATGAGCCAAACACAAAAACACATGTGCGGATTAAATGAAAATAAGTGACAGGTGGCACAAGGCAACAGCAGATCAATCAGAGACCTGTGATGTACTAGTTATAGTGCCACGAAGGTACTAATTTATTAATTTAATAAATTTGGTAGAAGCAAAGATGAATGTAAATCAAAATAAGAGTGTAACTTTTAATTCATCAATTAGGGCCTTAAAATTAAAATGTCAACCCTGTATAAATAGAAAGTTTTAAATTCCTTGTTAAAATAATAGACACAGGGGCTGGAGAGATGGCCTAGGGGTTAAGAGCGCCGTCGCTCTTGCAAAGGACCCGGGTTCGATCCCCAGCACCCACATGGCGGCTGAGAACCGTCTATAACTCCAATTCCAGGAGAACTCCAGTTCCAGGGGAATCCGAGACCCTCTTCTGACTTCTGAGGCATTGCACGATACGGGTGCACAAACCTACATGTAGACAGTACGTTCATACACATAAAATAAATAAATAAATAAATAAATTAATTAATTAATTAATTAAAATAGTAGACACAGTATTTAAAAGTGAAATTGGCAGTGCAAACAGAATGAAACTTCTTGCTATGTGCTACATGTTTTTGAAAGCATTATGTCTATTAGCTTACTTCATACTCATAACGGTTTTAATGTAGGTACTGCTATAAGTGTTATGTGCACAAGAAAAATGGCACATGGAAGGTCCATGCCATACATAAGTAGTATGACATTCAAGGATGGAACTAGGATGTTAACTAAACCCAAAAAGGCTCCATAGTTCAAGTTCAGAATGACTACCCCGCCTCCATGCCAAACAGTATTAAGATAGATCTGATGCAAACTCATATTAAAAGTAGATACTAAAGGGGCTGGAGAGATAGCCTAGTGGTTAAGAGCACCGACTGCTCTTGCAGAGGACCCAGGTTCCATCCCCAGCACCCACATGGCAGCTGAGAACCGTCTGTAATTCCAATTCCAGAATTCCAGTTCCAGGGGAATCCAACACCCTCTTCTGACCTCCGCAGCCTTGCATGACACAGGTGCACAAACTTACATGCAGACAGCACATTCATACACATACAAAAATAAATAAAATTAAAAAAATAAATAAATTGTTAAAAAAAAGTAGATACTTTATGGACTCCATAAAGATGTCATTACCCACTCCTCCCAAAACCCAGGGATCTTTCCAGAAGAGAAGGACAGACAAACTGTAAGAGCCAATTAATGACAACAGTAACACAGTGTTTTCTGGAGCAGCTGCGGAGATCTCCTGAGACCAGCTCAGGCAAGCGCAGGTAGGTGGACAGCAGCTGAATGCTTCAGCAAGGCTGATTGTTGATTGATTTCATGTAGTTAATCCGTTAATCCAGTTGTCTTTGGCTTGGTTGGCTTTTGTGGCTGTGGGGGCGGAGTTATCCTCCCAGCTGGTATTACAGGTAGGGTCATGTGAGTCTCCATCTGAGATCTCTCGAGACCAGCTCAGGCAAGTACAGGTAGGTGTACAGCAGCTGAGTGCTTCAGCAAGGCTGATTGTTGATTACTTTCATCTAGTTAATCCATTAATCCAGTTGTCTTTGGCTTAGTTGGCTTTTGTGGCTGTGGGGGCGGAGTTATCATCCCAGCTGGTATTAAGGTAGGGTCCTGTGAGTCTCAATCTGAGGTCTCGTGGGCTAAAGAGCCTGCCCACAGCCACAACTGAGATTATGAAGGCTTCTGAAGGAGGCAAGCAAAGCAAGCCTTCAACACAGCGAAGAAGCATTTAGGACCTACATTGGAATACAGGCAAGGAGAAGCTCACATGCCAGGAACACTAAGAAGAGACAACACAGGAAAGGGACAGGATAATCCTGCATCAAGCTCTACCAACCCTATGGAAGTTTTCTACAGTGGGATCCCCATGGGGATGGCCCAGGACACAGATATCAGAAACACAATTGGGAACATATTTAAAGAACTACAACATTATAAAGAGCAAATCAAAGAACTAAAAAAAGAGAATGAAGAACTCAAGAAGGACCTAGAGAGAGAGAATGACAAACTCCGGAAGGAACTGGAAACACTGAAAAGACCCCATGCTCAAAAAGATAGGAAACCAACCAGCGAAGCAAAGAGCTACAGGAAGAGATTGAGACGCTCCAAAAAGAAGTAGAAATACTAAAGAAATCAGAAGAGGAAATGAAAAAGGAAATCAAACACTCATCCAATCAAGAGGAAAGGAATGGAAAAATCCTCAGAAGCAGAATGGAGGAAGCAGAACAAAGAATATCAGACCTGGAAGATAACACAGAACAACTAAAAACCTCAAGGAAAGATTATGAAAAATTTAAAAATACACAAAAGTGGAACAACCAGGAACTGTGGGACACTATGAAAAGATCAAACCTCTGAATCATAGGAGTAGAGGAAGGAGAATCCCAAGAGAATGGTATTGATCAGATCTTCAATAG
>VZQC01003508.1:4430665-4446637 GCA_009823505.1 Rhizomys pruinosus
CACATACAATTTCAGCCATCTTATATTTGACAAGGGGGCCAAGAAGACACACTGGAGAAAAGACAGCATCTTCACCAAGTGGTGTTGGCAAAAGTGGATCACCACTTGTAGAAGAATGAAATTAAACCCCTACCTCTCGCCCTATATAAAAGTCAACTCCAGATGGATCAAAGACCTCAATGTGAAACCCCAAACTCTGAAGGCGATAGAAGAAAAAGTTGGCAGCAGACTACAAGACATAGGCGTAGGAAAAGACTTCCTAAATCAGACAGCAGCTGGGCAAGAATTAAGGTGGACAATTGACAAATGGGACCTCATTAACTCAAAAGCTTCTGTACATCAAAAGAAACAATCAAGGAAGTGAAGAGAAATCCCACAGAGTGGGAGGAAACCTTCACTGCAGATACATCTGACAAAGCATTGATCTCCAGAATATATAAAGTACTCAAAAAACAAAGAAAACAGAAAACAAATGACCCACTCCATAGATGGAACAAAGAACCGAACAGGGACTTCACAAGTGAGGAATTAGAGATGGCTGAGAAACACCTTAAGAAGTGTTCAACATCACTAATCATTAAGGAAATGCAAATCAAAACCACTTTAAGATATCAACTTACTCCAATAAGACTGGCTAGGATCAAGAAAACAAATGATACCAAGTGCTGGAGAGGCTGTGGGGAAAGGGGAACACTCATCCACTGCTGGTGGGAATGTAAACTCGTACACCCACTATGGAAAGCAGTGTGGAGAACCCTTGGAAGACTTGGAATGAACTTGCCACCCGACCCAGCCATACCACTCCTGGGCATGTACCCTCAAGACTCACCCCACCGCAGAGATACATGCACGGCCATGTTTATTTCAGCTCTCTTCACAATAGCAAGGAGCTGGAACCAATCCAAATGCCCCTCAACTGATGAGTGGATAGCGAAAATGTAGTACATCTACATAATGGAGTTCTATGCAGCAGCAAAGAAAGACGACATCATGAGCTTTGCAGGAAAATGGCTGGAGCTAGAGGACATCATGCTGAGTGAAGTAACACAGTCCCAGAAAAGCAAATGAGGAATGGTATCCCTCATCTGTGGATGCTAGTGCCAATTACCTAGTTGTAAGTATTTCTTGTGTATGGCCCCCTGAGCTTTTGTCCAAAGCAGTTGGGAGTGATGCATATTGAAAACAACAACAACAACATCATCAGAAAGGACTGCATCAAAGAACTGACTGAAACAGTGAACTTCTGCTCAAAACAGTCACCTTCCCCATGGAGAATATTGAGAAAGACTGAGAAAGAGATGAAAAGCATGTTTGGCAGAATGCATGAGCTCTGGTGAGGTGGGGGAATGGGGGGGGACATGGGTCTAGAAAAAAATTAAAAATTAAAAAAAAAAAACAGAGCAGCTGCACATGTAACTTAGTGGCTGTTACAGGGTGCACAGGACCAGCACAAGATCAAGTCAGACACAGCACAGAGCAGGGAGGGTCAGGAAGCACCATCCCTAACTGAAGAGCTGTGGACACTTGATGGCTGCTGGGAGAGGAAGAGTTTCTTTTCTTCAGGGATGCAGCCCCTGAGATGCAGCCCATTCTCCAGTAAATGGCCCTCCATCCATGCACCAACAGGTTTCACTAATTGGGCTCAGTTGATATTTTTTAAAGGAAAACACACGAAATTGAAAGAGGAGAGAATAAGGATAGAGTTGATCAAAACACATTATATGTATGTATGAAATTCTTAATCAATTAGAAGAAAAATACCCAAGCTTAGTAACATTGCTTGCCAGAGCAGAAAATAGAAAGTTTTCAACAAAAAGATAGTATCCACATATAGCAAAGTCAACAACAAATCATGAAGATAATGTGACAGAGAAATATGAAATGACATAGAAATGGGTATGTACTATTTAATGAAACCAAGTTAAAGAACAGTATGCAATAAGGCTCTTAAAAATCTAGAATCATAAATGCCAAAGAAATGACAATTTGATTGAATATGAGTTTGCTTACTTTTTAATCTGAATATTTTTTGATATAGTAAAAATAAAACTTTTTAGGCAGAAGATTGGCAGAGTAAAATGGATGAGACTAGACAGTGACCAAGGCTGGTCTACAGGCCAGGCGGGCGTCATACTGTTGTAAAGCCTCTGGAGCAGCTTTCCTGACAGGTGTTTTCCTATGTAGGGAGTTAACAGTCCTTCCTGGGTGATTCTTGACATGAAGTAGCACTTGTGTCCTTGGTCTCTGGCAAGCAACCCTGTAAGGATTCAGCCCCTCTATATTTCTTTTTTTTTTTTTCAGGGGAGAGCGCGAACGCAGTCCCCCACTACCACAAATTATGCAGTCGAGTTTCCCGCATTTGGGGAAATCGCAGGGGTCAGCACAGCCGGAGTGCAATGGATGAGCCTCACCCTGGGAAAACCACCTTCGTGATCATGGTATCTCCCCTGCCAGGTAAGTATAGCCCCTCTATATTTCTAAAAATACTCCCAAAGACAGAGAAGGCTGCAGTTCTCCAGCTGTGATTGAAGCCCTAGGATCTGAGTTTCCTACAGAATGGGAGAGTGGCTGTATTCAAGGGACTCCCTAGAAAAATAAAACTTTTAAGACAGAAGAAAACATGAATGTATTTAAGTTCTCCTGTGTATATGATTGTTAATCAGAAAAAAATCATAAATATTTTCAAAATTCTCTTTTTGTCCTTGTCTAAGTAAAAATTAAAGATATCAGAATGCTATAAATATTACTGAAATTAAATGCAAATAAAAATGGGGAAATTAAAATATACTCATCATATGCTACTCAAAATAATTCTCATTTATGTTACTCAAAATGCTTAAAATATTTAATATTAATGTTGCTAGGATACCTTGGAAATGAAATCTTTATGGACATCCATAGTCTGATAAATCAATATGGAAAGGAAAATAACCAGAAAACCCAACAAATAGTATTATTATAAGTGATTACATTAAAACAAAAGAATTTTTGTTTTAGAACCCCCCCCACACCCCGCCCTTAAGCATGCTCATGCTAACTATCAATCTTAACTGTTCATATCAGCTGGTCTGAGCTATGTGTGACTGGAGATTTAACAGTGTCTTATTCCATGAACTTTGTAGAATGTGGTGTGACTACGTGTGTTCATGTGGTGGCAGGAACAGAGTGGGATGAGCCCTTTCTCCCTAATTTAACCTGAACGCCTGCTCTCCATCTCCTTTCTCCCTTAACTAGACAAATTCAGTAATTTTCTCCCTGGGTCCCTAGTAGCCTACAGTTGATGTGTTGGCTAATCCTGGGTGTCAACTTGACTGGATCTGGGATTAACTAAAATGGGAAAGAGACCATTGGATTGGATCATTTGAAGCTGGAAGACCCACCATAAATGTGGGAGTTACCTTCTGATGGCAGCTGGATTAAAGGCCATGGCAGAAGGTAGATCTTGCCTTTTTGCCACTTGCCTTCTCTCTCAGTGGTGAGTTTATCTTGTTGATGTGACCAACTCCTCTGATTCCAACATAGACTGAAGACTAGCAGATCTCCCAGAATCCATCAGACCTTCAGTACCAGACTGGGACTACTGAGACATTCAGCCTCTCAGACTGAGCAACTACAGGGATCTCAGCCTTTTCAGTGTGGTGTAGCCATTGTTGGAGACTACTGGGACCCTATCTTGTGAGCTGTGCTGGATAGCTTTAGTGTCAACTTGACACACCTGGGTTGAGGGAGCCTCAATTGGGGAATTGGCTCCATTGGATTGGCCTGTGGCCACATCTGTGGAGTATTGTCTTGATTGTCGAGCAGTGTGAGAGGGCCCGGCCCACAATGAGTGGTGCCACCCTGGGTAGGTAGTTGTGTACTGTATAAGAGGGTAGGCTGGGCATGAGCCAGGGGAGCAAGCCAGTGAACAGCATCCCTCCATGGCCTGTGCTTCAGCTCCTGCCTCCAGGTTCCTGTCCTGAGTTCCTGCCTTGGGCTTCCTAAGTGATGAACTGTGACCCAGGAGATGTAAGCTGAATAAACCCTTTCCTCCCCAAGTTGGTGTCAGTCAGAGTGTTTTGTCACAGCAATGGAAGACAAACTAGGACAGAAATTGGTGCCAGAGAGTGTGCTATTGCTGTGACAGACTTGACCTTGGTGTTTTGGGGAAGGATTGTGGAAGCGTTTGGAACTTTGGGCTAGAAAAATCATTGAATGCCTAAAGATCGTGGCTGTAGAACTTGGAACAGTTTTGCTGAAAGAGTTGTAGAAGATGGAGGCCTGGCTTGTGAAGTTTCTAATTTCAAAGGGAAGCAGAGATCATCAGGACTGTTTAATCTGTGGGTTCTGGTCAGCTGGGGCTGAAGTATCAGCTGTAAGTAACAAGAGACCAGAACCTGAAGTGAAATCTTTGTTGTACTGGGACAATTGATGCTGGTTAGCTGGGGCTGAAAACAAATCAGTTGTAAGTAACAAAAGACCAGCATCACTGTGGTGAAATCTTCTGGGAAGAATTTCTTCAGGGTCAGCACACAGAAGCTGTGTTCCAGAAGGGGCTTGAGCCTCCATCTCAAGCCAGAAGCAGGACTTGATAGTGTGTAAGAGTCTCGTATATGGTTCTGGTGTTGAAATTTGAGGGGGTCACAGAGAGCAGCCGAGGCTTGGCACTGTGAGAGGTCAGGAAAGACCATTGGTGGAAGTGCACCTTGGTTGCAGTGAAGACCCCAGGATTGCAGGGCTCATGGAGAGAAGCTGAGGCTTTGCAGCAGGAGAGGTCAGAAGAGACCATTGGTGAAGGTGCTGCCTCAGTTTCAGTGGCGACCCCAGCTTTTTGGAGATACCAAGACCATGGGATGACCACCAAGAGCAGCAGCACGTGTGGAATGGAGTCTTCCTGGGCCTTCGAGATGAGCTGTGTGTGCCACGGAAGGCAGAGTTGGAGAGGGGGAGCTGCCGAGATCCTTCGGAGACCAGAAGATCGTGAGTGAATCACAGGTGTCCAGCCTTGAGCTACTTTGCTGGACTTAGGTTTTGTTTGAGAATGCCTGATTCTTCCCTTTGAAATAAGACAGTACTTGTTTTGGATTTTACAGCAGCCCACAGTTAAGAGACTTTTAACGGACTGTGAACTTTTAAGTGTTTGTACATTTTAAGGACTGTGGGGCTTTTAAGGTTGTACTGTCTTAGGTTGTGATTAATGTTAACATCATACTTTGGGGATAAGAACTGGAAAGGTGGTGGTTTAATAGTGATGTGTTTTGTGTGTCAAATTGACAAGGGGTCAATTGTGCTGGATAGCTTTAGTGTCAACTTGACACACCTGGGTTGAGGGAGCCTCAATTGGGGAATTGGCTCCATTGGATTGGCCTGTGGCCACATCTGTGGAGTATTGTCTTGATTGTCAAGCAGTGTGGGAGGGCCCAGCCCACAATGAGTGGTGCCACCCTGGGCAGGTGGTTGTGTACCGTATAATAAGGCAGGCTGGGCATGAGCCAGGGGAGCAAGCCAGTGAACAGCATCCCTCCATGGCCTGTGCTTCAGCTCCTGCCTCCAGGTTTCTGCCCTGAGTTCCTGCCTTGGGCTTCCTAAGTGATGAACTGTGACCCAGGAGATGTAAGCTGAATAAACCCTTTCCTTCCCAAGTTGGTGTCAGTCAGAGTGTTTTGTCACAGCAATGGAAGACAAACTAGGATATGAGCTAATCTAATAAATCCATATACTTATATACATACATATATATTCATTCTACCGATTCTGTTTCTTTAGAGAACCTTGACTAATAACAGTTGATCTGCTACCAGCAGTAAAAGAATCAATGACTTAGAAAATAAGCTGTTATGAGGTTTTCTTTTACCTTTAAGCTATAATTAGTGACTTTTTGGTTCCCAAATTCTCTTCTCTACTCAAAAGCCAGGGTGTGTTACCCTTCCTCTTGTAACTATCCAGAAGTCTCATTTAGCACCTTCATATAAAATGTAAGTCATTTAGGCTGAGAGGTTGGCTCAGTGGGTAACCACTTGCTGCACAACCATGAAAAACCTGGATTCAGATCTCAAGCAGTCACATAAAAATCCATGAGCCTATACCAACAGGACTCAGAATATAGACACAGGAGATTCCCAGGGCTGATGGCCAGCTTGTCTAACTAATTTGTGACCTCTATGCATAGAGACCCTAATCTCAAAATAAATAAATAAATTGGTAAATAAAATTAGCTTGTAATAGAGGAAAACATTCCATGTCAGCCTCTGGACCCATATGTACCCACATGGCCATGCACACATGCACATGCACACACAGAAACACAAATATGCATATAACACACACACATACACAGGCACACACACACATACACATGCACACACACACAATCAAATCTATCATATTGTCTAGTCTGTTTCCTTGATAATATTTATTGATAGCTGAAAAGTTATTTAAAGGGAAGAGAATTATTTACTTATTTTTGTAAATAACAATAAACTATGATTTATGTATCTAAAATAAATTTGATGTAAGCCATGACTTTGGATTTTTTTATTTTTATTTATTTATTTTTATTTTTGTTTGTTTTTATTGAACACATTTCATACACCATTTCTTAATGAAATTTAGACCCATTCCCCCATCCATGCCCACCCCTCATAACCCCCACCCCCATTAGAGTTCATGGATTCTGTCATACACAAGTCCTGTCTTGCATCTTTTTCTCAGTCTTTTATAACCTTTTTCGGTGCACAGGTTTACTGTTTTGGTCAGTTCTTTGAATAGGTTTTTCTTTCTTTTTTTGTTCCCATTTGATTTTATATTATTCAAAAATATGCATATGTACACTCCACCATAAATCGAAATTTGGATTTGGTTTTGTAGCTATATAAGCTGAACACCTAGACATTTACCTGGTACAGTAGAGGTTCCACACAGATGCATAGAATATATGACTGAATTAGTAAATTGATAATAAATAGGAAAATAATTGATAGGTCTCAAGATGGAGAAATGAGACTACAATCTTATTTTACTTCATAAAAATTTATACTCAATTTACTTAAAGATCATTTCAGCATGCCATGACTCTCAAAGTCTAGGTTTTAATTCACTTTTAACAATCAAGGGTCTAAATTTATCTTATTTAATTTCACCCATAGCTTTCCATTTGTATGAGCTAAGTATGAAGGCAAGGTTAATATCAAGTCAATATAGATTAGTTGAGGTATATAGGAATTCTTCTCCAGGTAATAGAGATAATAGACTGATCAATCAAAGGAAGAGCTTATCTATGAATTATACTTATAATTTATTAAGAAAAAAAGTAAGCAGACTTAGGTTGACTTCTCAGAAGCTGTTTCTTCTCTAAGGAAAGATGTCTCCTAGAAGTGCAATTAACCATGGGTGAAAGCAGAAAGCAAGCCAATGCTCAATAGAATGGGAGGCTGAGGCTGAGGTAAACGAGTTCAAGGCCAGCTTGGGCCTTACAATGATTTCAGCGCCATCAAGGTTAACTGAGAGAGATCCTGTTTCAAAATAAAAAAGTAAAACTAAGGATTAGTTCAGGGGTAAAAGATTGGCCTAGCAGGCAGGAAGCCCCAGGTGCAACCCTAGGACCAACCCCTCAGAAAGGAAAACCAATATGTTGTATGTGTACTGTAATATACAGCCTCGAAAAGGAATGACACCCTATATACAATACAACATAAGTGAAAACTCAAGGGCATTATGCTTCACAAAATAGACACACACTGCAGGATCCATTTCTCATTTCTGTGAGATATGTATTGCAGTCACATTCAAAGAAACAAAGTAGACAGGTGGCTACTTGCTTGTGGGAGGGAGAGAATAAGGAAATGCTGTTTAGTAGGTAAAGAAGTTCATATTTGCAAGATGAAAAGCCTTCTGAGGCTCTGTACTGCCAAACTGAATATTCTATTCTGCATCACTGAACTGTACAAGTGCAGGTCACTAATGAGGCACATTTTCTTACGTATATTTTACCAAAGTGGAATGAGAGCTATGCTGTTAATTCAACTAAGTAAATAATCTTCCACCATGGATAGTGAAAGTAAACAAATCACTAACAATCAAAATTATCCTTTAGAGACATCCTCGAACAACCATAAAGCTTTCTTAAACTATGAACACAATAGAGCTTGTATTGGGAGACAATCAGAAAGCTTGTGTCATGGAATGCTATCCTCTGAGCAGGATATGGCTCTTGCCCTCTTGAACTGTCAGCACATGTGATTACCCACAGAAGCTCTTCACACGACTGGATCCATTTGCTCCCCATCACAGCAGTGGAGAGGTGCTTGTGAGGCCCTGGTCTTCCCCAAGAATTTATAGGTAGTAAACAGTTGCTGTGGAGGAAGGTGCTTTTCTTCAGTGAGGTAGCTGTTCATAAGGTACCCGGGTTTTGTAAATGACCCTCACCCATATTCTTGTAAGTAATAGTAATTAAACTTATTGGTTTACAAGTTAGTCTCCCGTGGAATCTTTTCTTTGGCATGCTGTTAGCACCCTATCTGGAGTGAATATGCATTGTCTTCACACAACAGCACAGAATGTTTAAAATTCATTAATCAACTAAATCAATTCAAAAGTTTAGAAAAGTAAGCCAGGTATCCGCAACTTCCACAAAGGCACATATTAATTTTACACATTAATAGGTTGGAAACAATCGTATTGAAATGTTCTTGTGACAAAACAGTTCTTCCAAGTAAATTTAGTATATCTGAGATTTTCTTTGAAACAATAGGAAATTTATAGAAGTATTGAATTTACAAAATGTGTTAAGTAGATTCTCTTGCTTGATTGATCAGTTTTTGGATATGCATCACCTCATTTATTTTGGGTGGCTTCTGTTCTCTTCTTTGCTTTTGGATTTTTGTTAACATGACAGTCTTTGTCAAATTTGGGAATGGTAGGTAAACATAGATGTTTTGTTTATTATAGTTAACTAATTTACAAGTAAATTAATTAGTTGTAAAATAGTAATAAATATAGTAATTGAAAGTGACATCACACAGATAGGAATTAGTGGAACTGGGATCAAATGCAGATCTAGGCCATAGTGAGACCATTGTACCCAAAGGACAGGACAATTCACCATGAATTCAAATTTATGTAAAAATATAATGGCATGTTTACCATATGCCCGTACTCAAAATGAGGACAAGTATGCAAGTCAGTGGTAAAAGGCTGTCTAAACAGGACAAGGCCCTGCTTCTAATCTCAGTATCAAAGAGAGAGGCGACGACAGAGTGAGACCCGGAAAGTCTGGGAGTATTTTGAGAGGAGGAGTGAGGAGAGAGAGGGGAAGGAGGGAGAGGTTGGAGAGAGAGGGGGAAGGTGAGTTGAGGACGGGTGGGGAATGGTGAGGGGGACGAAGGGATGAAGAGAGGCAGGAGAGGAAGAGAGATGACAGAGTAGAGACGCAGCGGGAGTGAACTGGTGAGGTAGAAAGGGAGGAGGAATGATAGAGTACAAGAGGAGAGGGACGAACGAGAAGTTGAGTGGTAGCAGTGAGAACGCGAAGAGAGGGAGGCAGAAGCGAATGAGAGACGGCAGCACACAGCCCCAGGGAAGACAGGCGAGAGAGGATGAGAGAGAGAGAAGGAAGGAAGGAAGGAAGGAAGGAAGGAAGGAAGGAAGGAAGGAAGGAAGGAAGGAAGGAAGGAAGGAAGGAAGGGGAAGGAAGGGAGAAGTATAGAAGAGGGTAGAAAGAAAGGTAAAGGGAAGGACAGATGAATCCTGGATTTATTTGTTTTGTTAGTGTAGTCTAGAATATTTGACAATTATAACTACATTAGTGAAAGGAAAAATACCTCACACCACAGATCTACCTCATGCCTCATTGCTTCATACTTCTCTGGAAAAGTATTTAGACAATGAGCTTTTTGAAGAGAAGCAGTCAGCTCTCAGTATTGGTGGTGGAAAAGCAGCTCCAGAAAACTCGTCTTCACTCACCTGTGTGTCCAAGGCTGTAGACACCCAAATCTCTTTCATAAAATGGTGTCATGTTTGCAAAAGATGTGAGCATATCCTTTCACACACACCTAACAATAGAAATACTCTAGTCGTTATACCACATTGTTTATGGATGAATGATGAGAAAAAAGTACATGTTCACTACAGATGCATTTCCCCCTGGATATCTGCTGTTTATTGAATCCATGGAGGCAGAATCCTCAGACATAGTAGGCTGCTTGTACTACTTTAATTAAAAAAATTGTCCTCTCTTTATAAAGACTTCTGATTCCCTTCTAGCAAAATACTGAGGTTGTACTAAAAATAATCCTCTCTGCCAGTTTTAGATTAAGACCATCAAAAGCAACATTGTGGAGAATTACTGTAAATGTGTGTATAATGATTGTTCCAGTGTACCAGTAAATTACCATGAACAGAATCTGAAATACAGTTAAATGAAAAAATAAGTTGCTTTTAGAAATGCAACGGTCCAAAAAGGAAAGAAAAGGACAGCAAATTAAGGCAATTATTTGGGTGGTTTATAAGCAAATTTTCAAATAATCAAGGCTCTAGTGATCAGACGATTCTGTTTTCCTTCCTTGGTTCCCAAAGCATGTATAGATCCTGCCAGAATAGTTTTAGAAGTTCATGTATTTCCTGAGTCCTGGCATTTCTGGAGCAAGAACGCACAATGGAAATGCTTCCGGCCCCGGTGGCAAAGGATGTTTAACAGGGCTTAATCACAGCCATAAAAATCTCCCTTAAAACAAAATGTATTGCTTATAATGACGTCTATGCCTGCCTGATGTTTGTTGCAGGTGGTGACTTCGTGGATGAAAAATGACTAATACGCAATGCCCAAAATAAGTTTATATCTCTTCCATCCCCATTCCCACAAGCTCCTTCCCACACACACTTATTTTAAGTGAATGGAAATAAAACCAAAACAATCCAGACTGCCAAATTCCATTGTGTAGATAGTAGTCATGTTAAGCCCAAGAAGAAATCCCAGCCTCTCCCCCACATGTGGCCCTCTCGCTAATATCCTTATCCTCTTAATTATATAGAGTATTCTCCTTGGACTCTTGCCCCAAAGAACTCAGACTCATCTTTAAGTGGTCTTTCATTTCCAGCACTCGTTTGCTAGAGGTTAGTGAATGGAGATCCATGCATATATCTCCATGCACGTGTGTCTCCCATGGTCCTTCCCATCCAACCCCCAGGTAGACACATACAGTAATGTTCACACCCCATATATGTACGTATTTCTCAGGGGCTCCCCAAGCCAACACAAGCTAAGATTAACTTTTTTGGTTGCAAAGTTAAGTAAAAGTCTTATATCTAAAGTATGTCTATATTATGAAAGTCATTACTAAACCATTATTTGGAAGTTCAAGTACTTTTTGGAATGAAGTATAGAATCATTCAATCATATGTATTAAGCTATTTTTACTGAATCAATGTAAACATCTTTCTGGATATATGATGAAAAGAAATGCCAGGTAGAAGCGTGGTAAATCCAATAGGAGCTTCATACTGACAAACAGGAATTATTAGGATTATCTCATAGTCTGCAGATCCTGGAAAATTATAATATCTTCCCTCCAGGCACAAAATTAATTTCCAGTTGGTAGTTCATTAAGAATGATAACCAAACAAGGCCTTTGAGGCCAAGGGAATGCATTGGGAAAAATTACAGAATCAGTAATGGGTTTGGGACAGGAGACAAATATTTACCTGTTTTTATCCACTTAGAAGTGAAACTACATTCTTCCACTCCAGAAATTAGCCTCCATAAAATTAGAGGGCTGGGATTTTAGTTTAGTTCCTGGGATTGTAGAATGTATATTCATTCTTGGGAGTTCTCGGATCATCATATTAAAATGAGGTCTATTATTCTTTTGGTTAAGTATTATAACATAAACCATCTAAGAGCTTGAGAGCTGACTCAGTTGGTAAAGTGCTTGCCATGTAAGCATCAGGACCTGAGTTCAGTCCCCAGAACCCTGTAAAATAGCTAGATGTAATAGTGTAAGTTTGTAATATCAACACTGGGGATTGGGGACAGGCAGACTGCTGGGGTTTGCTGCCTAACCATCCTAACCAAATCCTTGAATTCCTGGCCATCCAGAGACTCTGTCTAAAAATAGTAGATAAATAGACAGATAGCTAGATGATAGATGATAGATAGATAGATGATTGATAGTTAGATAATGGATAAATAGATGGTAGATAGGTAGATAGAATATAGATACATAGATGATAGATATATAGATAGATAATAGGGAGATGAGAGATACTAGATCGATACTAGATAGATGATAGATATATAGATAGATAATAGGTAGATGATAGATACTAGATCGATACTAGATAGATGATAGATAGATAGATAGATAGATAGATAGATAGATAGATAGATGATAGATAGATAGATAGATAGATAGATAGATAGATAGGATGGCATTCTGAAGAATAATATCTGAGGTTGACCTCTTGTCTCCACGTGTGTGCACGCACACACATGCACATCTGTACTTGCACATACAGAAACACCTCATAAGTGCACATACACACAAAGAGACATATTACCATCTTAACTATGTTATGTGCCATTAAGTATATGTCACCAAATAGCTTTAAGCACATTCACAGTGTTGTAAAACCAGTCTGCAAACACTTTTTTTAAATATCTTTTTTTTTAATTTTATTTATTTTTGTATGTGTATGAGCGTACTGTCTGCATGTAGGTCTGTGCAGCCATGTCGTGCAATGCCGCGGAGGTCAGAGGAGGGTCTCAGATTCCCCTGGAACGGGAGTTCTCCTGGAATTGGAGTTACAGACGGTTCTTAGCCGCCATGTGGGTGCTGGGGATCAAACCCAGGTCCTCTGCAAGAGCAGTCGGTGCTCTTAACCACTAGGCTATCTCTCCAGCCCCTGCAAACACTTTTAATCTGGAACAACTGAATCTTTGTTCCTCCCTTCCTTCCATGCACGTAAGTACTCTGTAACTTGATTTCTTGATTTGGACTCTGTCGTATACCTCATACAAATAGAATCACATAGTCTTTGTCTTTTTTGTGAAAAGCTCATTTCACACAGCCTATTGTTACAAGCTTCATTCATGCTGTAGCATGAATCAGGTCTCTTTCTTTTTGAGGCTGAATAATACTTCCTTTAAAAAATATTTTATTGGGGCTGGAGAGATGGCCTAGCGGTTAAGAGCGCCAACCACTCTTACAGAGGACTTGGGTTCGAGCCCCAGCAGCCACATGGTGGCCGAGAACAGTCTGAAACTCCAATTCCAGAACTCCAGTTCCAGGGGAATCCGACACCCTCTTCCTACCTCTGCGGCATTGCACGACATGGGTGCACACACCTGCATGCAGACAGTACATTCATACACATACAGAAATAAATAAAATTTAAAATAATAAAAAATATATTATATTTAGCCAGCCTGGTCTATAATGTGAGTTCCAGGACAGCTGGGGCTACAGGGAGACCCTGTCTCGAAAAGACCAAAAAAAATTTTTTTATTTAGATCGGGTGTGGTGGCACATGCCTTTAATCCCAGCACTTGGGAAGCAGAGGCAGGCAGATCTCTGTGAGTTCAAGCCCAGCCTGGTGTACACAGTGAGCTCCAGGCCAGCTGGGACTAAAGGGAGACCTTATCTCAAAAAGACCAAAAAATATTTTATTTATTATTTTTATTTTGTTTTATGTGTGTGAGTGTTATGCCTGCGTATATGTAAATGCACCCATGTCATGCAATATCCATGGAGGCCAGAAGAGGGTATTAGATAGCCTGGAATTGGAGTTATGGATGGTCATTAGCTGCCATGTGGGTGCTGGGAACTCTGGAAGAGCAGCCAGTGCTCTTAACTGCTGAGCCATCTCTCCAGCCTCTGAATAATACTGTATTCTGTATATTAAAACACACTTTTGCTAACCTGTTCATCTGCCAATAGACACTTGGTTGTTTCTACCTTTTGGCTATTGTGGATAACACAGCCATAAAAATTGAGTGCACAAACATCTTGTCAAGCCCCTGTTTTCAATTACGTTGTGTATACATAAGAAATGGAATCGCTGGACCTTATGATGCTATTTTCCATAGTAGTTGCACCATTTTACATTCCCGCTAATGATGCATAAACATTCTCATTTCTCCACATTCTCTCCAGTATTTCTTTTCTGGTTTTTGTTTTGTTGGTTTTTGTTTTGTTTTGTTTTGTTTTGTCATGCTTTGACGAAAGCCTTCCTAATGTGTGTGAAATGACATCTCATTGGATCTCAATCCTTTTTTAAAAATAGAATTTCCAAAAAGCTTTCTGTTTTTCAAAAGACATCTAAGAGGACACAGGACTGTTTAATAAAAGATGAGTAGATTTAGAAATTATAAGAAAACATTTCTCGTCATGTAATTTAACTTGAGCTCTAGGTGATCATGAAAACAAGATCTATCCTTTCCTAAGATCCTGGTGCATTGTCCAAGATCCAGGGACTTTAAGACCAACTTTATAGTGTAATGATATGAATGGTAAAACCTGGCTGATTGTAACTAGTTGTCACTATTGAGTTTACTCAGGCACAGAAATAGGTGGCAGCAGATTAGACTGTAAATGGAGTCTTCTTGAAGAGAAGGTAGAAGTTCCAATTCACCCTTTCACTCTTTTCCCCCTAAGCATTTTACATCAGATAAAACTGAAAACACATTTATCCCCGAGCAACACCCCCACCTCATTTTTTAAACATGTGTGTGCCTCTAAAGAATGATTCCATATGTTTCTGATTCATTTACAATTAATTCATCAAAATGTTATTTTGATGTCCAAGAAGCTTTATTAAGGCTCTCTCATGAGTCTTTTTTTTTCTTAGAAACAGGAAATCATGTCTTGCCAAAAGCCAAACTCAAAACACACTGAAGGTTTTGAGCTGAGTTTGAAACATTGGGACTTCAACATCTGAGCCACTGCCAAACATGGACAAGAAAATCCATCGCTTCATCGCTACATGCAAGCCAAGCCCAGATTTACTAGGGGATAGTCTCTGGTTCTTCAGATACCCAGCATGACAGGAGCCTGTTTTGTATGGGCACCACAAAATTTCAGGTGAGCAGCAAAAAGTATGAGGCTGAGAGGGAAAACTGACAGTTTGTTCTTGTTTCAAGTTTACACTAGTAAGACTGAGTTTATTAAAAATGTCTGTAGGCAACCAAAGGAAGCAATAAAGGAAGTGAGGAGAAGAACCACAGAGTGGGAGGAAACCTTCACAGCAGATACATCTGACAAAGCATTAATTTCCAGAGTATACAAGCTACTCAAAAAACAAAGAAGAAAGAAAACAAATGAATCATTCAAAAGATGGAGCAAAGATCTGAATAGAGACTTCACAGAGGAGGAGTTAGAGATGGCCGAGAAACATCTTAAGAAGTGTTCAACATCTCTGATAATTAAGGAAATGCAAATTAAAACCACTCTGAGATATCACCTTACTCCAATAAGACTGGCTAGGATCAGGAACACGAATGATACCAAGTGCTGGAGAGGTTGTGGGGAAAGGGGAACACTCATCCATTGCTGGTGGGAATGTAAACTTGTACAGCCACTATGGAAAGCAGTGTGGAGAACCCTTAGAAGACTCAAAATGAGCCTTCCATTTGACCCAGTCATACCACTCCTGGGTATATACCCACAAGACACAACTTACTGCAAAGATACATGCACAGCTATGTTTATTGCAGCTCTGTTCACAATAGCAAAAAGCTGGAACCAGCCCAGGTGCCCTTCAACTGACGAGTGGATAGAGAAAATGTGGTACATGTATACAATGGAATACTATGCAGCAGTAAAGAGGGACAACATCATGAAATTTGCAGGTAAATGGATGGAGCTGGAAGACATTATGTTAAGTGAAGTAACACAGTCCCAGAAAAACAAACGACAAATGGTGTCCCTCATATGTGGATGCTAGTACCAACAACCCAGATATAAATATTTCTCATGGAGAGGGAGGCATAGTAAAAGAACA
>VZQC01003508.1:4451191-4540460 GCA_009823505.1 Rhizomys pruinosus
TTTGCTCTGTTTTTATACCCGGAATTGGAGGTTTATTTTTTAATATATATTATCTAAAGAGAGGTCTGTGTGTGTCGGCGTGGTGGGGCCTACGTCTGGGTCTGGGCCTGTCGGAGACTGGCATTGACTGCATGGTCTGACCTGTGTCCCCTTCGTTCCTCCTGACTCCCTCCAGCTCTCCATTCAGTCACTTGTGTTTTTTTTTAATTGTGTACCGCAGCATTCATGTGGCAGTCAGGTGACAACTTGAAGTCAGGAAGCCGGGTCCTCGGCTTGGCAGCAAACACTTACCTGCTGACTCATCTCAGTGGCCCTGTTCATTGGTTGTTTTTGTTTTTGTCTTTTGTCTTTTCGAGACAGGGTCTCCCTGTAGCCCCAGCTGTCCTGGAACTCACCTTGTAGACCAGGCTGGCCTTGAACTCACAAAGATCCGCCTGTCTCTGCCTCCCAAGTGCTAGGATTAAAGGCGTGCGCCACCACGCCCGGCCTCTTAGTAACTCTTTTACTATGACCTTATGTGTGTTAAAAAGTGAATTAAGCCAGGTGTGGTGGTGCACACCTTTAATCCTACCACTTTGGAGGCAGAGGCAGGTGGATCTTGTGAGTTCAAGGCCAGTCTGGTCTACCAAGTGAGTTCCAGGACAGCTGGGGCTACAGGGAGACCCTGTCTCGAAAAAGACAAAAAAAAGCAAATTAAACTAAATTAAGCTATCCTTAAAATATTATTTTGCAGGGATTGTGGTTATAGTTCAGTTGGAAAAGTGATTGCCTTGCATGTATGAGGCCCTTGGTTCAAACTTCCAGCACTGTAAATCAATCAATCAATCAATCAATCATCACATACCTATATTATTGCTAGCATTTTGTATACTTAGACAAGCAATAATATGTGAAGATGATTTAAGGCCAGATAAATCCCACATGTAATAAGAGATATAGAAAGGTTTTCTGTAAATGCACATATGACTCTAGCTTTTAATTCTGGAACCTATAATACAATACCAGGGAACTTTCTAGTGAGACTAAATGTAACAACAGCATATGTTCTAGCTTCTTTTCAATAGCTGTGACAAAATACTCTGACCAATACCAACTTAGGGAGGAAAAGGTTTACTCCTCTTACAACTCCTGGGACATAGTTCGCCACTGAGGGCAGGAACCTGGAGGCAAGGAGCTGAAGCAGAGACCATGGAGGAATGCTTCTTATTGGCTTGCTCTCCTGGCCCATGCTCAGCCTACATTCTTATACAACACACAACAAACTGCCCAGGGGTGGCATCACCCATCGTGGGCTGGGCCCTCCCACATCACTCTACAGTCAAGACAATACTCCACAGACATGGTCACAGGCCAGTCCAATGGAGGCAATTCCCCAAATGAGACTCCTTCATCCCAGGTGTGTCAAGTTGATACCAAAGCTATCCAGCACAGCATGCTTTATCCAAACAGAAGGACCAAGTATAAAGCTCCTAAACTCAGATTAATGAGGTATGTTTCCAAGTTGCCTTAAAATCAATTGTAAATGTCAGAAGAAAAAATATAAAAATTAAAATATTCTTTTTATCTTAATTTACATCAACAAAGGATAATGGTTAATAATAAGGAAAAGCAGAATTTTGAGAGAAAGTGATCACATGAACCAGGATTTGAGATACTAGAAGGGAAACATTTAAAGAAAAAGAAAGCAGAGGGGCTGGAGAGATAGCCTAGCAGTTAAGAGCATCGACTGCTCTTGTAGAGGACCTGGGTTCGATTCCCAGCACCCACATGGCAGACGAAAACCATCTGTAACTCCAGTTCCAGGAGAACTCCAGTTCCAAGGGAATCCAAGACCCTCTTCTGACCTCCGCGGCATTGCACGACATGGGTGCACAAACCTACATGCAGACAGTACACTCATACACATACAAAAATAAATAACATTTTAAAAATTTTAAAAAAAAAGAAAAAGAAAGCAGAGAAATAATGAAATGGTGCTAGTATTTTGCAACTGTGAAAAAACACCAATAAAATCAACTTAAAAGGGAAAGCATTTATTTTGACCCAGTTTCTGAGGTTCTAGGCTATGGCTGCTTGACTTTGGTGCTAAGGAATTGAGTTGAGGTAGTGGAGATGTGGATGGGAGATCAAAGCTGCTTATCACATGGGAGGCAGGAAACAAAGAGGAAAGGTCTAGGGTCAAGACACACCCCTCAAAGATAGGCTCCTAATGCCCCATCTCCTCAGACAAGGCCTCCCCTCCTAATAGCCTGTTCAGCTACAAGCTCATTAATGGATTGTCCACATACTAGTCAGACATACTCATCTGTCAAAAGCCCATCAGCTAGCAACCAGCTGGGAAACCCCAACCAGGAGCCTTCAGGGATATTTCTAGATTCAAACCATGACAGAACCTAATGCAGGAGACTTCATTGTAAACTGAGATTATCACTAGTGCATACATGATAGGGAGTTCCAAAAGAGGCTAGAGATGTTTATGTTCTTCCTAGTTCTATCTGGAAGAGGAGGAAGATCTTCCTGTTACTGTGGAACAGAAGAGTCTGCATAGTCGGAGAATTCTTCAAGCCAGAAAGATCCAGAAAAATGAGTACTGCCCTTGAATATGTAGGAATCATTGAAGCCATTCCACTAGCATCAGACAAAAAAAAATCTTAACTTCAAGGTATCTTTTGTCAATAGTATTCTTGCAGTTACAAGAACAAAATTCATCCTTACCTGGAGTCCTTTCTACTGACTGATTGGAGCAAGGGTAAACCCAAGAATCTGGAGTCAGAAGAGCTTCCTCCTTTGTGGGCCACACAGTGGGACTAGAATAGAGAAAGTCCAACCTAAATTTTCAGAAATAAATTTCCAATCAATTAAACAGCAGCATATTCCAACAACATACACTAGATTGAATGCTGTTCACAAAGCAACATAGTCTAACTCTTGAAAAGGCAGCATATAATCAGTTCTCTTTTTCTAAATGTCAGAATTATGAAGATTTTTGTTCCAAATGATAGGTATTAGGCATTTATATTCAATATTAAAAGAATTTGGTTGATCCCTCTTATGATTCTAAATTTACAATGTATAACTGAATAATGAATTTAAGTTTATAAACCTTATAAAGTTAAAAATTTTAAAGAGTTTGAGACAGGTTCAGAGAAAGTCTGATTAGGTTACAAAATCTGCTGGAGACTGGGATGAATTAACTTAGAATGCAACAGAGCTCAGGTGTTCTGAGAAGCAGCTCGGGGCCCAGATGGGGGATGGACCACTGAGAACCGTGGGCTCATCAAAGACCCTGCGGATTGGAACACCAATTGGGACACAACAGCCAAGCCCTGAATTTCCCTTTTGTCCTATGGGAAAATCATCCTGGTCAGCCTTCACTGATTGTTACCTGTCTGCTTTTCTCAGGACCTAAGTGCACCTGTGATTATTATCTGTCTTACCTGCTTTAACCAAGATTTATGTGTGCTTTCAACGGTTATCTGCCTTGCCTCAAAGTTGTTTACCACCCAAGGTTTATCTATGAAGCATTTCCCCCATCCTCTCTGTACAAGGACACCTGGTTAATTTGTACTTTCCTTGGAATCCTGGCCCTTTCGTGCTTTATGAGACCCCTGCATTTCACTATATATACTTGTAACAAAAGAAGAATAAATGAGGTTTGCAAAAGACAAGTCTCCCGGAGCTGCATCTGTAGGCACTCTCTGAGCTGCTTCTGGCTAGGGCTCCTGGAGAACCAGGGGTGGGTCAGCCAGGGGATCCCTACAAAAATCTACTCATGCATTTGGGAATATTTGTCAGAGAACTAAAAGGCATGATAAAAATACAGTCTAACTGGTATATACAAATGTCAAAATCCATCAAACCAGTTAATTGAAATGTATGCACATTATGTAAATTATGCCTCAGTGAAGTAATTTCTAAAAATTAAATCATTATGCAATAGAGATCCATTGGTTATAGTTACAGAGTTTCTTATATCTCGTTCTCCAAACACCACATGTTCAATATCTTTTTGTTAAATATAGTTGATTTCTTTTTCAATATATTTTTGTTGACTATAGTTGAAAATATGTTTTAAGTTTATAAATGGCCTACAAAATTATTTAGCTACTTCCTAAAAAATTAGTTCCTAAAGTTTGTTAAACATAGTAAAATAAAGCCTGATGTCATCAAGATGATTACAACATATAAAGCCTGATGTCATCAAGATGATGACAAAGGAGGCAGTAGTCCTGGTCCCTACTTCCTTCTACAGACACTCTGGCTGAGCAATAAAGATTAATTTCCTTTGGAAAAAATTACAGATACCAGTTAAAGCAGTCTCCAGAAGCACAAGCATGCTGAGCCCACAGCCCCAACACTGCTAGGAAAATTCACGGTGATCACTCAGACAATCCCTAGCTTGCCACAATACAGTTGGATTAGAAGTTTCCTGGTCTTACAAGAGTGGACCATAAGCCAACTGTGCAGCCTTTTCAGAAACTGCTCTAGGGTTTAGCTTCTGTCTGTCCTCCATCTAAGTACTGGCAGAGAAAAACATAATGCTGTGTTACCAACAAAGGCAATTTTCTGGATTAGCACATACTCAGTACTCTTTCCCACGGTCCGTTCTCCCCATCCCAGTGTTGAATAGGCAAGAGGCCTCCTCCAAGTCCCTGCTTCTTGCTAGGAGGGAAAAAGTATGAGCACGTATCTACCAATCCTGACTTTTAGCAGGACTAAACAAGTAACCTATTCCTGTCTTGCTATCTCACAGGGGCTGATAGAACCTAGACTACTCCAGGAGTCTGAAGACCATTACAATAAAAGAAATGTGGTTGGTTTGCTGCTGCACTTGAGGAAATACAATAGAGCAACTAGAAACTGATACAGTGGATGACCTTATTGGTCTCTACATTCAGTCTTCATTGGGGCTGTTCAAGGCACTTATATCTATCTCACCCAAATTAGAGAACTGAGGAGACTGAGTATACTATAGAAGCCAGGAGTTACTACAATCTTTTAGCAGTATTTAGCAGGGATTCTTTTTAGCAGTTCCAGATAGCCTGTCCTACCATTATCAGTAAACAGACAAACTAAATGATTACTAATGTTTGTAGAAGCATATCTTACATATTTGGTGTTTACATGCACAAGAACAGAGAAAATGCATTCATAGAAAAGACTGGAAAAAAAAAGAAAAGACTGGAGAAAATACACATATTCCCAAGCCAGGCTGACTAGTGAAAGCCTTTCCTTAAATGAAACTAGTATATAAAGACAGAGATAACCTGTCTTAGATTATGCACATTGGGAATAGAGAGATGGCTCAACGGATGAGTACACTGGCTGCCTTTCCTGAAGACCTGGATTTGATTCCCAGGACCCACATGGAAGTAAATAACCATCCTTCACTCCAGTTCTAGGGAATCTGATGCCCTCTATGGCCTCTGTGGGCTTTTGCACAACATGGGAGCACTTAACATACATGTAGGAAAGACCCTCAAACACTTAAAGTAAAAATAAATAAATAAAAATTAAATTGAACAGAATCAACACAAAGTTTCAGGGCAAATGAAAATAAAAGTAACATCCAATTCAAAGGAATAAAAACGAGCCTCCAAAATCATTCCTAACAAACCAGAGATAATGAGATATCTGACAAAGAATTCAAATGAACTAATATAAGGATGCTCGGTGAGATTAGGAAAATAATGCATGATCAAAAAGAGAATATAAACAATGATTTGAAAGTATGAGAAAGGAGCAAATTTTGGAGGCAGAGGACACAGAAATGGAATGGAATGAAAGATGTTTAACTTAGTCAAGCAGAAGAAAAAAAATCAGAGAACTCAGAAGGACATTAATTCGTCATTATCAGAAGAGTACAAAGAAGAAAAGTAAAGAAAGCTCAATGGGCACCATCAATCCAATTTATGTATTATGATGATCTTAGAGGAAGGGAGGAAAGCTTATTTGAAGAAATGACATCCCAAAGTTTCCCAAATCTAAGGAAAGAAATGTCCATTTACTTGAAAGAAATTCAAAGGACTTTAACAAAATTGAAACGAGAGTCTGTAAGAGCACACATCCTGGGCTGGAGAGATGGCGTAGTGGTTAAGAGCACTGACCGCTCTTACAGAGGACCCGGGTTCGATCCCCAGCACATGGCGGCTGAGAACCGTCTGAAATTCCAATTCCAGGAGAACTCCAGTTCCGGGGAATCTGAGACCTTCTTCTGATCTTGGCATTGCACGACACGGGTGCACAAACTTGCAGACAGTACATTCATACACATACAAAAATAAATAAAAAATTTTAAAAAAGAACACATATCCTAACAGAGTGCCAACAAAGGAATAATAAGAAAATACCTAAAGGAAATCATTTCTTGTATATGGAAAAGATCTGCATAAAAACATCAGCTGATTTCTTAGTAGAAACTGATAAATTCAAAATGCCAAGCCAGATTGATGGTTCCTCTCTGTGATCCCAACACTGGTGATGAGATAGGATTGCTATGAGAACCCCGTCTGGCTTACACAGTGAGTTCCAGGACATCCTGGGGTACAGAGTGAGACCCTGTCTGAAAACAATGCCAACAAAATTATTATACCCAGAAATACTATCCGTCAACAGTAAAGGATGATAAAACTTTTCCAGAAGCTGAGGAGATAAATCACTCCTGGACCAAACTTTCAAGAAACAGTAAAGGGTATCTTTATATCTGAAACAAAAAGATTCAAAGCAAATGAAAATATAAAAATTAATGAAGGCACAGAGATAATAAATACAGAATATGATACCATGGTATCAATAATGATAAGTCAGTTTTAATTTTTTATATAGGTTAAAATTGTAAAATACATCAATACTATAAAATATAACTACAAAATATAATAATTTGATATATAACACAAAAAAGTAGTTTGTTGCACTGACATAAAACACACCAAAATGGGAGAAGAAAAAGCACAAGAATTTTGTGTTCAGTTGAGGTTGTTACTAGCTTAAAAATAAATTCTTTTAAGATATATTATGTTAGTCTCATAATGACTACACATAAAAAATAGTAAGTACACAAAAGAAAATGGGAAAGGGAGCAAAAGATATCAACACAAAAAGTGAAATGAAAAGGAAAACATTAAGAAAAAAGCAGAAAAACTGGCAAGAAGACAGACAAATCAATTCAGCTGTCTGTCAGTAATTCTAATTAATGTAAATTAAGTTCCAAATTTGAAACAGAACTGCTGAGTGGATTGAACGTAATATCTCATTCTGCCTATAAACACCTGACTTTATATGCAAGGGCACTTATAGACGGTTACGGCTTATCTTCACTGCCAACTTGATGGAATTTGGAATCACCTAGAGACAGACTTCTGGGACTGTTACTGAGGGCATTTCCAAAAAGGATTAAGTGAGGAGGAGAGACCTACTCCAAATGTAGGCACTGCCATCCTGTGGGCTGGCATCCTGGACTGAACAGAAGGGGGAGTCATCTGAGCATTCATTTTCCCCCCACCCTGACTGGACACAGTGGGACCAGCTGCCTTAAGCTCAAACCTCCTTCTTCCCAGCCATGGGCTGTGCCCACAATCTGCAAGCCAAAATAGGTCCTTAAACTTCCCTTAAGTTGATTTTGTCAAGTATTTTGCCATAACATTAAGAAAAGTAATTCATAGACTAATGAGAAAAGGTGCAAAGGCTCAACTCTGAAAAATGGTAACCAAATGTGCTGGCTCATCATAGTCAAATCAGCTGCATTTTACAATCACCATAGGAACACAACTCTGGGTGTACCTATGAGGATGCTTTCACCTTGAATCTAGCACAATCCTATGGGCTGCACTCCCAAACTGAAGAAAAGCAGGAAGCAAGCAGAACACCAGTGTTTGTCTTCTTCAGTTGCCAATAGTCTTCCACCTTGACTAACCCCACCTGCTCGACAACATCCCCTCAAACTGAATCAAACAAGCCCCTTCTTTAAGATACTTTGGTCGTGCTGGGCATGATGGCACATGCCTTTAATCTCAGCACTCAGAAGGCAGAGGCAGAAGCAGGTGGATTTCTGTGAGTTCAAGGCCAGCTTGCTCTACATAGGGAGTTCCAAGACGGCTAGGGCTTCCCTGTCTCAAAAACACCAAAAAAAAAAAAATGCTTTGGTCAAATATTTTTGTCTCAGAAACAAGAAAAGTGATTGCATATTGAAACAGTAGAGATAGTCCTATGACTATTAGACAAAACAAACTGTAAAGCAATAAGCATTACAAAAGACATGAACATATATTATATCATGATAAATGGTTTAATCCCCTACAAAGATAGAATTGTATCAATGAGTATGTACTCAAAGTCAGATAATTTAATTATACAAAACAAACATGAGCAGAACTAACATGAGAAATAATAGCAGATTTCAAAACTTCACTTTCAATGTAGAAACAACCTTCAGACAGATGATTTGCAAGAAAATGGAATTTTAATGACACTAAAAGACTTGAATAGAATATTCCAGCAAAAGCAGAGAAGTGCAAACCTTCTTAACTACACTCAGAAAATTCTCCATGACAATAGAGACAAAACAAGGCTTAACGAATTTAGGATTGAGACCATACCAAGTATCTTTTCTACACACGATGCAGTGGAAGTAGAAATCAAAGCAGAGAGAAATATGCAAAAGTCTCAAATATATAGAAACTAAATAGCACACTCTTATAAAGTACATTCGGGAAAAATTAAAGGGAAATTAGAAAATATGTTGAAATAGATAAAAATGAAAATTTAACATACCACAACTATAGATGCAGCAAAGGCAATTTAATAAGGAAGTTCAGAGTGACAAATGTCCACATTAAAAAGAAGAAATGTTTCAGATAAGCATCCTACTTTCACCTCAGAGAACTAGAAAACAGAGAGCCAACTAAATCTAAAGTTGGCAGAGAGAAGGACATAATGCAGACTAGCATGCAGATGAATAATGGACAGTGGAAAGCAATAGAAAGTCAAAAAAAGTAAGAATTACATTTTAAAAACACAAAGTTGACAAATCCTTAGTGATAGTTAATAAGGCTCAACTGAAGCAAAACACCAAACATTCTCATAAAATCATAAAGAAGGGTGTTATAACCGATGCAAGAGAACTATAAAGGATTATGAGGAATAGTGTGAAGATGTGCACACCAGAGATGGGGAGATGGTTCAGCACGGAAAGGAATCTATGGCCAAATGTGACCTGACTTTCATCATTGGGTCCTGTATGATAGATGGAGAGAACTGACACCAGTTGTTCTCCACACACTCACCATGGAAAACATATTTTCACACAGAGAGGAGAAAGAAAGAGAGGGAGAGGGAGAGAGAGAGAAAGAATAAATAGATGAATGAAAAATGCACTAAAAAGTTTTTAATTGTACACCAACAAATCATAATAATCTAAAGAAGATGGAATGGCTACTTTCCTAGGCATCTAGGATACTCTTAGATAAAAGGTACTAAGGTGGGGCTGGAGAGATGGCCTAGCAGTTAAGAGCGCCAACTGCTCTTGCAGAGGATCCAGGTTTGATCCCCAGAACCCACATGGTGGCTGAGAACAGTCTTTAATTCCAGTTCCAGGGGAATCTGACGCCCTCTTCTGACCTCCACGGCATTGCACGACACAGGGTGCACAAACCTACATGCAGATAGTACATTCATACACATACAAAAATAAATAAAAGTTTTTTAAAAAGGTACTAAGGCATAATCATGAAGAAGCAGATTTATAATAAAAATTAGCCAGTATTTTAAAATCTCCCAAAATGCAAAGTCCATGACTACAGAACCTACTTGGTGACTTCTACCAAACATAGGAAGACTTAACATAGACCTTTATCAAACTCTTCCCAAAAGTTGAAGAGAAGGGAACACTTCTAAACTCATTTTATGAGAACAGATAGCAGTTATACTGCAAAGACAGAGAAAGACAAAGAAAAGGAAACTATAGGCTAATATCCATGATGAGTATAAATATAAAAATAGCAATAGTAAACTGAACGCAACAAGATATTAAAAAAATATTCCCTTAACCGAGCTAAATGGAGTTCATCCCTGAAGTTCAAGGATATGTCAACACATAGAAACAAGAGAAATAACAGACTACACTAACAAGAGGAAGGGTTCAAAAAATATGTGATTCTTTGAATAGATGCAAAAAATTTTTTTTACAAAATTCAATGTCTTTTCATGACAGAGAAAAACCTAAGCAAACAGAATAAAGTAGTAAATCCCTTCAAGATGATCAAGACCAAGTCAGGTAAGTACTCAGCTAACAAACACAATGGAAGAAAATGGAAACTTTGCCTCAAAGATCAGGAACAAAGTATCACTGTGACCACTTCTATTCATCCTGGGAAAATTTGGCAAGAAAAGGAAGTAAAAGGCATCAGAACTAAAATTGCTTCTGTGTTGCATATAACATCTCTATAGAAAGTGCTAAAGATCTCTCTCTCTCTCTCTCTCTCTCTCTCTCTCTCTCTTTCTCTCTCTCCTCTCATTCACTAACAGGATTCAAACTCATGAAGGAATATAGAAAACAATTTGATACTAACACTAAGATGAATATAATATATACGATAGACTTAAACAAGGAGTGAACAGCTTGTGCATTGACAATTTTGAAATGTGGCTAAGAAAGATACAAAGAAATGGAAAGATGCACTGTTTCCGTGGATTTTAACATTTTATTTTGTTAGAAGTCCATTTGATCCAAAGTCTCATATTTTCAATATAATTCTGCTCAATATCTCAATGAATTTTTTCAGACCTAGAAAAAATAATCATAACATTCATATGGAATTATAAAGTATCCCAATGACCAAAAAATAATCTCACATAAAATGAATCCTCACACAACATACTTCCTGACCTCAAATATATCATACAATTAGAGTAATCAAAACAGAATAGTGTTGGCATGAAACAGATATAAGTCCAACACAACAAAACAGAGAGCTGAACAGAAGACCTATGTACAGAGTTAGGCTGATCCTAGGTAGTAGCACCCAGAATACTCAGTGCAGAAAGGATAACCTCTTCAACTACAAGGATATGCACATGTAAAAGAATTAAATTGGACTCTTGAGCTACACAGTCCACATAAACCAACCATAAATTGATAAAAAAAAATGTAAGATAAGAAACTGTAAAACTTCAAGAAGGAAAGACCAGAGTGAAGCTTCATAGTTTCAGTCTTAGAGATGCTGTCTTCGATATGACACCAACAACTATAGGTAACAAATGTGTGGAATGACATCAAAAAATATAACACATCCACACAGAAGAAAACAGTCAATCAAGAACAAAGACAGCCTACAGGATGGGATGAGATGGCTTTAAAGCCTATGTGTTAATTTATAAAATATATAAGATCCGCTTAACACTCAACAACCAAAAGTAGTCAAGAAAGAGCTAATAAAGGACTTGAATAAGCAAACAGCTTTCCAAAGAAAATATGCAAAAGACCAATAGGTACATGAGAAGACAGTATCATGAGGTGACTGGAAATGTAAAAGCACAGTTATGTATTACCTCATGCATGCTAGGAAGGCTACTGTAGAAACAAAACCAGAAAACATCAAATAAGACAAGACTGCAGAAAAACTGAAATGCTGATACAACATTGTGAGTGGGAATGTAAACATGTGGCCACTATGGAAAACAGTATGGAGGCTCCTAATAATTGAAAGGTAGAACTAGAACATCATTCAGTGGTCCCAGTTCTGAGGATTAGTGGAAAGAGTTCAAAGAACAACATCTCTAAGCAAAAGCTGTCCTCTGGTGTTCAGTACAGCATCCATCATTACAATCATCCCAAGGCAGAATATTGTTCAACGTTGAAAAAAAAAAACTGAGAGAAAGATGCAGGACAGTTATGGCAGAATACATGATCTGGGATGGGGTGGGGGTGGGGGGGAGGGGAAAGGGAAATAATGCCTGATCTGAATTGGAAAATGATGTACAAAATGCGCAAAGCATCAAAAAAAATTAAATAAAAAAATAAAATAAATAAAAAATAAAATAAAAAAAGAAAAAGGAGTCCTCTTAAATATTTCAACATGGATGAGCCTCTAGGACACTGAACTAAGGAAACACACCCGTCACAAGGAAACATGCTATGTAATTCTGCTTCAGGGGGCTGTTGGAATTAGTGAAGTTCATCACAACCAAACACAGAATGGTGGTTTCCAGGGACTGGTTTCTGAGAATGGGAGATTGCTGTCCAATTGATTCATAGTTTATGATCATGTAGAAGCTCTTCTAGAGCTATGCTGTGAAATGATACACATACAGTTGACAATACCATACTCTACCCTTAAAAATTCATTGAGGGCAATTTTCTTGTTCTGTGCTTTTCCTGAAAATTACAAAGAGAGTAATAAAATAAATTGAGATAAATAGCAAAATAAGATGCAGAGGTTAAATTTAAAGGCTTGGCGGGGGGGGGGGGCATGGGATGAAGGTAAGGGCACTTTCTCCCAAGTCTACGTAAGACCTGAGTTAATCCTTGAAACCAACAGGGAGGAAGGAGGAAGCTGACTTCTGCATGTTCTCTGGTATATACAAGCATGCAATGGTATCCCCTACACACACACACACACACACACACACACACACACACACAGAGTTGATCAACATAATAAAAAATTAAAAATAATAAAAGGGCTTGGGGAAGCTCAATTGCAGGGACTTGTAATAATGACAATCTGATTGACTCGTGCTCTATAAGAAAAACATAAATTCAAAATCCTCACCCTCCACTCAGCCCCAGACACATACTATCAAAGTAACCACATCAGCAGCTCCCCATGTCTCTAAGGGGAAACTTGAGAGCCAGCAGCAGCTTCTTCTTTTCCTCATTCACAAAACTTGACATATAAACACCCCCTGGTTATTTTATAAATACTTCTTTAATTTTCCTCATTTGTTTACCGCTAATTTCCTTTACTATGATCCAACATTCATTGCTTTGGTCTTAGCTGCTTTATGACTACATGAAGCTGCACTTAAAATATTGCATGCCAGTAAGTGTTCCTTCTCTTCACTCAATCTATTACTGTTTTACAATCATTGAATTTTGACAGATTTATTAGATTCTAAAGTAGTTTGACAGATTTATTAGATTCTAAAGTAGGTCAATGAGTCAAGCAAACTGAAGACCACCTGTCTAATCCAGCCATCTCAATTTTTCACTTATCTTTCAATGAAAACATTGAACAGGACTACCAATATATGCCTTTATTTACACATTATCTAATCTGTACAGCCAGCATTATAACATCTTAATTTATTCAGAAGAGATCATTAGCATAAATGCCAGTTCTGATATTTTTTTTCTTTATCCGGCAAATCAGGGTTGGGCATGTTATTCTGTAAACCCTGACCCAGATAAACACTTAAGTCTAACCATCTCGCTCTTTTCAAAATGATCTCTTTTGCTTTCTAACTAAAGTGTTGATGTCCACTCCTGATTTACAAAATAAATTAGACCTCTTTCTAGCCCGCTGACTGCTCCCCTGTCTGCAAACCAGCTTCGTAGCTTTATCCCTTCCTCATTCTCCCTTCGTTCTTCTTGACTTTTGTCCATCTATTGTCTAATACGTTAAGAATTCTCATCCAATTTTGACTGTGCACATGATACTGTCTCTGGTTAGGAATGCTCCTCTGACCCTTTACAGAAAGGCCAGTGTGCTAAAAGTGTTCAAGCACGCAGGCTCTCGGCCAGGCCATGGGAACTCCCAATGAGCTTTACTGATTACTAGCTAGCAACTCTGGCCAAGCTTCAAAGCCCTTATTGCTCCTGTTAACTCATCTACAAAATAAGGACAAGAGGAGTTCTTTAATTGGTCAGTCTATGTAAGATGCTTAGAACAGTGCCTGGGACATGGCTACCAGAATACTGAAATATTAGAATAGTGTATAATGTACATATTGCATTAGTCTACATATTACCTAACTGTTCCTTTTAAGACTGAGTTTAAATTTATTTTGTGGAGTTTTTCTGGCAGGTCCAGCTGGGTTAGACCCCTCTAGCCATCTAGTTACCCACAGGACTTGTTTTTATAATGGCTTCTATCAGAGCATACTTCCAACTTCATTATTATTTCCACAATTAAACTGTAAACTTCCTGAGGGAAGAAACCATGTCTTTTTATAATTTGGGTGTTTGAGGCTTTATCATGGTGAGTAGAAGAGAGTACTTACTACCTGCTTGTCACCACCAGTTGAGTCTGCCACCTGAAGGACAATGGACACACATCTTTTTCCACTCTAAGCTCTACCCATAGTTATGGACACTTCCTGGGATATAGCTGCAACTCAGCTCAAGGAAACACATCAGAATTCTCAGCAAAAGGAATTCTATAGAGACAAGCCTGAAATCATTTTGACCCATGAGGGGATACTAAGGCTGTGTGTTATAGCCCCAGTTATCTAAAAATCATTGAGAAATGTGTAGTGATATCAAAAGAGTTGACCGAACAGCACCAGAGGGTATTCCCACATCACATTCCAGACCAACTATGTCAGGTCATTCCTGCCTTAGCCTAGATATCTGTGTTTTCACAAGTCCTCTGGGGATGCTGATGTTTCCTAATCCAAAACACTGTGGTACAGACCAATAAAGAGTGCTTAGGAATAAGCATAATCATTCCATAATATTGTTCTAAATGTTACCCCTGTGCTATTTACTACAGTTTTACAAATATCTTCACCATCACTCTTGGTAACCAGGATGTAAGATCCTTCCAGAATCTTAGGTTTCTTCATTATAGATAAAATCTTTTAGGTGCTCCCAAAACAATACTGGTAGGATCTTTCCTTTCTAGCCTCTGTTAGGCTTGAATGTCTACTATGTGCCATTGGCAGGAAAGAAGAAAAAAAAAGAGAGACAGGATAGTAAGACATGATGGTGGTGGTGATGGAGCTTGAGGAAAACAGAACACCCAGCAGGTGTCTGTCTGTCACACCACTCCATCTTGTTAAGGTAAATTAACCCTGTTGGAATTTTAGAGCCAGTTAATTTTTAATGCATTCTTCAATAAAAAGTACAATGTGTATTTCATCTTCTGTTCTATTTATATAAATACCTAAAATTCTCACAACAATGTTGCTCATTATCTTTGTTACATGAAGAGCCTGTGGCCCATAATAGGCCAGTTTCTGATGTAGAGATAAACCAGGAAAGAGTAGGTCTGGGACACGGGCATCTTCTGTATCTGATCTCACTCTTCTGTTCATCAGTGCTTTCCACCATTCTTTTTTTAAATTTTTTAAATTTTTTTATTTATTTTTTATGTGTATGAGTGTATTGTCTACATGTAGGTTAGTGCACCCATGTCATGCAATGCCGCGGAGGTCAGAAGAGGGTGTCGGACTCCCCTGGAACTGGAGGTAAAGACAGTTCTCAGCTGCCATGTGGGTGCTGGGGATCTAACCTGGGTCCTCTGCAAGAGCAGTTGGCACTCTTAACTGCTAGGCCATCTCTCCAGCCCCGGTTCCCATCATTCTTACAGTTAGCTTGGCCTGCTGTTACTGCTGTAAATCTGCCCAAGCATCTATAACAAAATACAATAGATTGGGGGCCTTAAACAATGGCTTTTTGTTGTTTACAGTTTTGGAGAGTGGGAGTCTAAGGTCAAGATGCTGGGGAGGGCAGGCCTGGTTTATGGGCAGCCAGATTCTCACCATTCCTTATTGTGTACATGCAGAGAGACAGGGAAATCAATCCCTTCTTATTAGGGCACAAACAAATCATGAAGATTAGGTCACTCTTGCGACCCCATCTAAACCCAATAACCACCTTCAAAAGAGCCACTTCAAAATCCCATCACATTGTGAGTTAGACAGTGTGTGTATAGGGGAGACCTGAACCCTTGGTCCATAGCATTTGCTCTTTCCACATCAGTCGTCAGCTCTTATCAACCACTGATCATTTCTTATCCTCAGCTCTCCTCCGAGGAAGCCCTGTCCCAGGAGGAAGAACATAGCATTGATCAGCAGCACCAAGTTCTTTACAGGCTCTGTGGACCATCCTTCTTGAGCCCCTTTGACTATACCCAGTATGGCAGTGATTATTCAGACTTCCCTTTGGATTTTCAAATGATCATGTATTTTATGAATGCACATTTTCCAACTGATTCTTACACTATTCCATCTAGAAATGAAACTGTATCCAACAGAGAAACCAATGCCTTCATTTTCACAAATGAGAAAACGGACTCTTAGAGAGATAGAAGAATTTACCTGCCAGCCTAGTTTAGTTACTCCTCAGCAGGAACTACCAAAGGAAAAGATTTCATTTCTGTCTTTCTTGCCTATAAACTTCAGGCTCCAAAAGGCAAAACATTTCTTTCTTGTCCTCCCCAGGGGAGACACAGCTTCACGGGAGCAGGCACTCTCCCTAACTCTTGTCCCCCTCAGAGCTCGGCTGTGTTCCTAATCTTTTAAAATGTAATCTGAATTTAACTTACAGGGTTTGGTGAGATAATACTGCATTAAATATTGATATATATTTGAGAGGAGCAAAACTAAACATGCATAGTCTTGATCTCTTATCCTTGTTCAATAATTTAATTTTGTGGCAAAGGAAGAATCTAAAGTTTTTTTGCCTTTATGTATTTTACTTAGTTTTCATTTTGTGTGCATTGAGTGTTTTGCCTGCATGTAAGTACACCCATGTTGTGCAGTGCCCAAAGGAGGCCAAAAGACAGCACTGGATCCATGGAACTGGAGTTGTGGATGGTTGTTAGCTGCCATGTAGGTGTTGGGAACTGAATCTGGGTCCTCTGCAAGAGCAGCCTGTGCTCTTAATCACTGAGCCGTCTCTCCAGCCCCCATATTTACATATTAAATCACTATTTTTTTCTTTAAATATCACGGATTTCATTCAGAATACCTGACACAGAGACTGTTAAAAATTTTGAATTTCCTTCCATCATATGCTAATTTTATTTACATTTTTTTGCGTATGCTTTGGATCTAACTAAGAGACTTAGCAGTTTCTACATGAATCCTCTACACACTTAACAGCTTGATGGAAGGACGGTCTTGCCATACGGGGCTATCTACAATAGGTATTTCTTGATTAAATGAATAAACTGTAAAGCATTTCTCTGTGAGTCCTAATTTGACATCCCCCCCAACACTGGATGATTTTGAAGAGCATCTATGAACATAAGATCATGTGCCAGTGGTCATCTCATTAAATTGTTCTTTGCTCTGGGCTTGATATAGAATAATACTGTTGTTAAGACTGTAATGAAGATTTTCCTGGTGTTAATAAACCTAGGGGCCCTCTGTAAGAGAATCCAAAGCTCTTAACTACTGAGATTACTTCCATAAGGTCTTTGCTAAAGTCTTAATAAATGTTAATACCAATCAATGATAAGAAATAAAGAACACCACACACACACACACACACACACACACACACACACACATACACACACATATACACACCCCAAACTATACACAGTCCTTTTAATTTGAGTAATCATACTAATGCATATTTCTCATTCTAGTGATTAACAGTAGTCTCAGAACATGAAGTGCAGCCAATAACTATTTCTAGAAGGAAATGAATGTTCAAAGAGGCAAGGAGAAAGGTGAGTCTTCAGCTGGGAAACATATATGAAGAGTCCAGGTTGTTGTTGAAACTTTTTATCATTGCCCATAGAATGGCTGATTGCTTTTGAGGTTTCTGGTGATTACAGCCTGTCTGTAGACTGACCAAAAGGCCACCCATTTCAGTATGGTCTAAATAAAGATTATGAGAGCAGCAGGAGGCAGACTGAGGAGGGCACCAAACCAGGAAAGTGTGATGCTGAGCTCCTGGGCACGCTAGTACCCGTCCTGTCCCTCAGAAGTTTGGCTTCCATCAAGTTGTTTTGAAAAAGCATTCCTTCAAGATATTTGTGTTTAGTTATTAATTGCCCCACATGGGCACTGTCAGGCCATTGGTAAATTCCAAAGCTTTTACCTCAGAGGAGTAGGCACAGGGAAAGAAGTTCAAAAAGAAGTGTTTGCCTTGGTCTTAAAACCCAGGGCAAATGTGCATTTGGTGAAACATCTAGAGGCTAGGACTAGACAAAGATTCCAGATGATGGAAGAGAGATTTCCAGAGCAGAGGCTCCTGACTTCTTTGGAGGGAATACCACTGAAATGTACAGTTTCACTTTCAGAGACTCCTAGGATGGAAAACACAGTCACACACTTCCTGTCTTTGTATCATCTTGGGGAAAAATAATTTCTGTACAAATAAGCAGATGATGTGTCCAAGGGTGAAAGCAAGGAATGCCTAACATGGGGAAATAAAAATACATTCAGTGTTGTAAGGGGGGGGGGAGCTATCAGGAAGGCACTCACAAGGTCACAGCCAGGCACATGTACCAGCCACTGTCATTTTGACATCAATTGACTAATTTGCTCCAGGTTTTCCTGAGGTTTCTTCTAGTGTATTTTTAACCACACAAGCATTTATTTTGGTCCTAAGATAAAAAGCTTTTTACGCAATGGTGCATATTTCTAAGGTAACCATGTTTCCATTGTCCAAGCTGCATGAAACGGGGCTGGGGCTGGGGACGGGGACGCTCCTTCCCCATTGATTTGACTGGGCATCAGGGTCACTAAAGCTCTAGTTTGGAACTTAACCAAACTTCACTTGCACAGTTGCTGGCTGGCAGAGGGAAAAATGCTTCTCAAATGATTTCATCTTTTTTTTTTCTGATATCATGAAGAAGGGAAATATTTCAGACATCAATGTCCCAGGACATTTTCTTCTCCAACCTGGTACCCAGAACTCCTGCACATTGGAATGGACACAAGCAAAGAGGCATTTTTCCAAAGGATAAGTGACTTCAGATGTTTTCTCCGCTCATTGTTCATACTGTGCTCCAGCTGTTGTATCCTCAGCACTGGAAAAGTCTGAAACGACACCCAAGATGAAGCAGAGGCAGGTGGCAGACAGGTTCCGGGACACTAATGGGGCAAAATGACATTTGGTACAGAACTAAAGACAATACTCCTTAACTGCGGCCATACATGCCAACATACGGACAGCTTTCATGAGGAAGCAATTGCTGGGTTTTGTCTTATTGGAAAAGAAGATAACGGTCTCATGACTCTACGGGCCATTGGGCAATCCTCAATTGTCCTCAATCAAGACTGTCCCCAAGAAAATACCGAAAGAGAGATAGAGTGAAAACATGTATTTTTAAAGCCTCTGTCACACACAAATAAAGTCAACCACAAGAATGAACAAAGCCCAACAATAGCAGAACACATTAAAAGCAGTGCCAGCCTTCACTTTTCTGGAAGCTCTATGCCAGCTCAAGGATGACAAGCAAGATGTTCATTCTCAGCCTAAAAAATGTTTTCCTAGAACAGCTGGAGGGCATGGCTCAGTGGTCTGCACATCTGGTTTGATGTAGGTAGACTCCTCGGAGCCATGGACTGGGATAATGGTGTGATCTGCTTAACCCTTACATCCAGTCAGATTAAACAGAATGCCTGGCTCTCAGAATGTGGTTCTTGGGATGTCTGGGGAGAGATGTACCCACCGTGCCCCTGCTTAGAGATAAAAGAATTCAAAGGATTAAATTGGACACTCTAGCCCCAAGTTACTTTCTTTTGATTATTTACTGTCACCGGGTTACCATATTTGTTGTTTATGAGAAGCCTTTCATTTAAATATTTCAAAGTACTTTCTGACGTGGTCTGATGGCAGGAATGTGCAGTGCTCATGTTTTAAGGATGAGAAAAATGAGACACCAGAAGCCCACAGCAAGTCAAGGAAAAGGCTGCAATAAGATCCAGTCTGGACATCAAAGTGCATAGTTATTTCAACGATAATTTTCAGGAGGAGGTGCAGTTCAGATCAATGGGTGCTTTGGTAATCAATAAAGAAGTCAGTACAAGTAATTGTATGACTTACCATGATTGTTCCCATGACCAAGAATTCAGCAAGAAGCAGTTAGAGGAAGGGTGATTTATTTGGGCTCACGTTTATGAGGAATGCAGCTCATCTGGCAGGGAGCATGAAGTCCTGGTCATAGTGTACCCCTGGTCAGGGAGCAGAGTGAGATGACCACTGGTGGCCAGCTCACTTGCTTCTGTTTATGCAGGCTGGACCTCAGCCCATGAGATGGTGTCATCTACATTCACGATGAGTTTTCTCACGTCACCTAAACCTTTCTAGAAACCCCTTCATAGACACATCTAGAGGTGTGTTTTCATGGTGATACCAAATCCAGTCAAGTTGAAAATAAGGATGTAGAATGCCAATAATATTGCCTTTAAGGACATTAATTTATCTGGAACAAAAGAGATTTAATAACATCTTCAAGCCTTAGCTGTTTAATCATCAAACTAATGGAAATTAATACCCGCCTGTCTGGTCCATGGGAGAATAAGAGTGGTACTTACCACCACCAACAAAAGAAAGGTGATTCGGAATGGCACTCAGTCTTTCATTCCGACCCCACAACAAGAGCTGTGGGAGAGAATATTTTTAAGACTCTTCAGATCTGAACCAAACAGTCTGGAGATGACAAGCCAGCAGCTCTTCTTTCACAAGTGTTAACTTCCTTTCCGTTCTCCTGTCCACTCCTTTACGCTTTCAGTAAGCACTGAAATATGTGTTATGGAACACTAGCGATCCAAAAGCAACCTGCCGGGGCTGGAGAGATGGCCTATCAGTTAAGAGCACCGACTGCTCTTACAGAGGACCCGGGTTCGATCTCCAGCACCCACATGGCAGCTGAGAACCATCTTTAACTCCAGTTCCAGGGGGATCCAACACCCTCTTTGGACCTCCGAGGCATTGCAGGACATGGATGCACAAACCTACATGCAGACAGTACATTCATACACATAATAAATAAATAAAATTAAAATAAATAAATAAATAAACAAAAGCAACCTGCCATGTACTCACAAGGTCCAGTGAAGAGCAGCAGACTGTGTACAAATAATCACAATGCAGAGGAATAAGAGCTTCAACCAAAAAGAATGTGAGTATGTTTCCTTTTGTTTCACAGTATATTGAGCCTATGCCAACTGTTCAAAAAGAATGTCTCCTGAAATCAAGTACTAAGATTCATAGCAATTAACATACATTGTCATTGATCTGCTGCACAGTTGTTAACATCATCCATTACAATGGGTTGCTGAGAGAATTAACTAAGTTCTTCTAGATACAGCACTTAGCACAGATGGCCAATCGTATATATATACTCTCGATAGAGATTATAGATCTTATAAGTTCATTCAATTGAGGGCTAATGTCATATTATAACTATCAGGGAACATCAGACATCACATTACACTATCATTATACATATTATGATTTTTACCCTATCCTCCAGAGGCCATGTGCTAAAGGTTTTGTCTCGAGCCCACAGCACTATTAGGAAGTGATAAAACCATTAAAAAGTGAAGTTTACTAGGAAGAAAGTGTAGATGTGTTGGGGCCATATCCTTGGAAAGTGGTATAGAGGTGTGGTTCACTCTTTGCATCTTCTCCTCCTTTCTTTCTTCTCTTCTTCTTCTCTTCTCTTCTCTCTCTCTCTCTCTCTCTCTCTCTCTCTCTCTCTCTCTCTCTCTCTCTCTCCTTTGCCTCCACCACTACATGCTTCCTCCCACTTGTATTGATCTTCCTCAGTGACAAAGGCAACTGGATTAAGCAACCATGGACTCAAAACTGAAACTATCAGCCAAAATAAATTCATCTTCCTTATAAGTTTTTCTCAAGTAATTTGTCATAGTGGTAGAAAGCAGGCTAGCATAGTGTAGGAATATGATATACTCTGGCAACCTTAGAAGTGGGGCAAGGTCATTTGGGGATAAAGATACAGGTCCATATATACAAAGAGTCCTTGACTAACTCAGAAATGCTTGATCTACTCAACCACCACCTTAGTCTCGGGTTGAATGAGACTCTGAAGTTCAAATTTTTAAAAAGACAAACTAGGGTCTGGAGAGATAATTCAGTGGTTAAGAGCTCTGGTTGCTCTTCCAGAGGACCTGAGTTAAATTTTCAGAACCCACAAGATGGCTAACCATCATTCATAACTCCAGTTCTAGTATCCAATGACCTGTCTCTGTGAGCTTTGCATGACATGGGTACACTTAGATACATGCAGGCAAAACACTCATACACATAACATTAAATAAATAAATAAATAAAATTTAAAAGACAAATTAAATAAGCAGTTACTTTAAAATTAGTGCTAATGACATCCTAACAAGGACCTCCCAGTTATGTCTTTTGAAAAATTCTGGAATTCCTTCATCAGGAAATTCATCTTGACAATGGAAAAACTGTCTCTCTGTGCATTGGTCCTTTTTGAAGACAGTGTATAAATGTGTATGTCTGTGTGTGTCTGCACATATGTGTGTATGCACAGAGGTTGTAAGGGGTCAGATACTCTGTATCTAGAGGTACAGACAGTTGTGAGCTGCCTAATATGGGTGCTAGGAACACAGCTCAGGTCAGCTGGAAGGCCAGCAAGTGCTTTAACTGCTGAGCCATCTCTCCATCCCCCTGAGCAATGATCTAACCAATAGGAAGTTTGCAATATCTGCAGAAGTTTTTGACTGTTATGTCCTGGAAGAGAGAGTGGAGAGGTTTGTGTGATGTTGGAAAGGCCAGAGATGTTGCTAAACATCCTACTATAGATAAGACCGATCCACAGTAAGTTGGAATAAAGGTCCTACTATACACAGGATAGGTCCTGATCTCAAATATCAGTAGTATCAAAGTGCAGAAGCTCTGCCTTAAAGAAACACATGTTATTTACACTGGCTTAATGAGACACATCTGTGCATTCTCCTTCCTCAGCTAATTTCACCCTATGACGTGTACAGCTAAGCTATATCTTCCTGATGTGAGGACAGGTGAGAGCATAGGGTTGGAGAGGCCATATTGAGCATGGCATTTATTCTATTAAGAAGCAGAAGAAAGGAATAGAAGAGAAGGGGATACTCCCTATTCACCTTTGTGCAAGAGCAAGCTCGGTGACCTTCTGTGCAACAAACACTCTGTAATGGCACAGAATGTACATATATACTGTACTTCATAATTCTTACTTTAGGGTTAACTCAGTTCCTAGTTGATATTGGATTTTGTCATGTCTCTGAAGAAGCTCAAGTTGGACTGCTGAAGATTCAAAAGTTCAGAAAATCCACTTTAAATTTTTGAGCATCTATTAATAGTATAGCAAACCTAGATGCATGTACTTGCGACATATCAATGAACACAGCAAAGATAACTGTTTTTATGCAGGTCCCATTCAACCAAATTTTTAAATACATAGATACACATTTATATGTATATGTATATGTGTGAATATATGTGTATATATACATATATATGGATATATGTTCATATCTATTTATGTATAATATATTTTAGAGATATGTTTGTGTATAAATAGAAACATATTTAATTATGTAGCACTTTAATACAAGATTCATGTGCATGTTTGTATTTGTGTGTCGTATATATGGTGATGTGGGTGCCCAAGTACATGACACACATGTATAGGGGTCAGAAGACCATCTCAGATGTTAGTCCTCAGGCGCTGTCCACATTCTATTTGAGACAGTTTCTCATTGGCCTGAAACTTTACTAAGCAAGCCAGGATGACTGTCCCATGAGTTTGAGTCTCCAGCACCTAAGTCAAAGCCAGGCATAACTGTGTCACCCCAGCCTGGTGTGTGAAGGCAGCAGAGAGAATACCACTGGACCTCACTGCTAGCCAGACTAGTTGAAAAATTGGGAAATCCAGGTTCAGTGAGAAATCTTGTCTCAAGGAGAAAAGGCAGAGTGTGATAAAGCAAGATACCTGACATCTTCCGCTGGCTTCCACATACAACACACACACACACACACACACACACACACACACACACACACCAAGTGAGCTCAGTTTATGAAAACTTTTTTATTTACCTTATTATTTATAAGGCAACAAAATGTAACAGAGAGCAGTAGCCAATTACCTGGAAATAGGATCTTCGGGTCCTATCAGGGGGACATTCAGAGAACGGTTAAAACACAAGCCTGTGTTTTCCAGGTAATTGGCCAAGAAACTAAAGCTTGAAGAACATAAAAAAAATCACCATAAGAATGCTAACCTTGACTAAGTTCTAGCCCAGGTGAAACACAGAGATGAACTCCTGAAAGACCTAGTCTGTGTCTTGCATGTCTTAGAAGGAAGACTTAAAAGTCAGAACGGGTGTGGTGGCCAGCTGGGGCTACAGGGAGACCCTGTCTCGAAAAGACAAAAAAAAAAAGTCAGAACAACTGATTACTGCTGTGGTTTTGTTAGTAACAAAAGTCATTCCTGTACATTTAGTTTGGGGGATATTTCCTCTGAATGCCCCCTGATAGGCCCCAATATATTTAATCATCCCTGCAAAAGCTCTAGTTTCAGACGCATAATGACAGCTGTCCTTACCCTTGGACAGCCTTGAAAACAGAAATGTGGGTACATGCTGCCGT
Organism: Rhizomys pruinosus; assembly: GCA_009823505.1. Classification (NCBI taxonomy): domain Eukaryota; kingdom Metazoa; phylum Chordata; class Mammalia; order Rodentia; family Spalacidae; genus Rhizomys; species Rhizomys pruinosus. Next base: position 4,475,709 of record VZQC01003508.1, read on the forward strand.
CTTCACAACGTTCTTAAAATCCGTTCGCACAGAGACAGAAAATAGCTGCAGGAGGTTTTGTAAGCTTCACACTTACCATATTTTCCTTATAGAGTTTTACCGGAATTAAGGTTGTTCTTGTGACTCTCAGCTCTGTATTACTTGTAGGTAAGGACTGTGTTTAAACTCCCTTCCGGTGGCAGCAGCTACACATCTGGTGTCCACAAAGTAAAGGATGCAGCAAGAGTGACTGTGTCCCTAAGTATGACAGTAGATTATAGTAGCTATTTCCTCCCCTAAGCTCATCTCTCTTTTCATATTTTCTTTCCTTTCCTTTTTTTAAAAATTCCTTACATGTGTATATCGTACGTTGAAAATATTCTTTCACAGTTTTTTCCTTTTCCTCCTTATTCTTCTTTCCATTAATCCCATTGGACACCCAAAAGACTCTAAGTCAACTTAGCATAAAGATACTTACACAAAAATGTTAATTGCAGTACAGTTCACAATAGCTAAGTTGTGAAACCAACATAGGTGTTCAACAAATAAGGATTAAATAAGGAAAATGTGATATATGTTATGTATGTTACGTATATAATATATGTAATTTACATGTTTCCAGCCATAAAGAAAAATGAAGTTATATTGTTGGTGGGAAAATTGAGGCAATCATATTCAGCCAATTAACTCAGTGGTAGAAAGACAAATATATATATATATATATATATATATATGTGTGTGTGTGTGTGTGTGTGTGTGTGTGTGTTTTCTTTCATATATTTTATAGTAGCACCTCATTTTCTATATCCTGTCAAAATTAATGAAATGGTGAACATTCTTCCTTTCCTCCAACAAAAATGGCAAAAGCCATAATTAATCAATGGGCATATTCATTGAATTCATGAGATGGATGGAATTCCAAGAGCTGCAGAAAAGATTCTTATTGATGAGAAGGTCCTGAACTCCAAGAGACAAGATTTTTTTGACTTATGTTTCCTGACTTCCTATAGAACTGCTCCAGACCAGCAGGTTTAACCAGTAGCTATGGGTTTGCAATCCCAAAGACTGTGGAGCTTTGGCTGAGACTCAAGTCAAGCCGAGGAAGCAATACATTTACACCCATATTTATACAGGATCCCTTCTCCTTGTATTTTATTCCATAGTTAACTATTATACTTGTTTTCCAAAATAAATAAGATAATGAGGCTCATGTCAAAGACTGCTTTCAAATCACAACAAAGAAAGAAGATGAGATGCATTGAATGTCTTACCCTGCAATAAGCTGTGTGGGATACTGCATAGAGTCTGAGGTTTCCACCCAGAAAGGCTGGGTGTCCTTGTATCTGTACAGAAACAGTTCCTGGGAATATCACTCCTGCCACCCAAGTTACTGATTCCTCTGTCACTTCCAAGTGTTCCCACACAACAGAAGACTCATCAGCCATCTTCGAGTCCAGTCCTTAATATCACCAAATAAAGAACAAAAGTAAACTTATTGTGATTTAAGACCCTGACATGAGGACACCATAAAGCTGAACCAAATCACTCAAGTGTTGTGTCTTTTATTATGATTTAATACATGGATTAGGGGTCAAGTGTAAATTTTCAACTTTTTTAGGGAAGTCTAATATTTAACTTCTACTGAATATTTCCATGAAGTCAAAGATCTATAATGAACAGAGCACATTGAAGAAAAAAATGGGCTAAGTAGTTTAGACCTTGAAATGAGGAGCAATATGTATGAAATCAGAGAAAGCTGGGAGAAATGTTTCTAAATATTGGGATAGGGTAGGAGCAGAGTGCTATTTTTTTTCTTTTGGTGATTTGGAGATAGCTCATTATATAATTGACCATGAAATGAACTTAACACATGAACCTGAATTTTCTTACAAAATAGAGTTTGATAAATACATGTATGTGATTGTGGCTCACAATATAGAAAGTGTTCTTCCTGAGGCTACACAGGTCACAAGACATAGGAGAGAGCCTAATACTTTCTGCTAAATAGTTACTATATTAATTGACCCCTAATGACTTATTGTTATAGATTAATGCAGCTCTCAACTCTCATCAGAGAAGTTTTCTTATGCAGCAGATAGTGATTAACACAGAAATACACAACTGGCCAATGTGCAGAGAATAATGCTGATACCTGAATAGGACGCCTTTATTAAACTTCTGCCTCCTAAGGCTTAGGAATCATTGTGGAAGACAGGAATAGAAAGACTGTAAGAGCCTGAAGTGGTGAATGACCACAAGGAAATAAGAGTTTCCCGGACAGCTGATCAGTTACTCATATGCATGCACAAGTACCACACAACCTCAAACCAGGCAAAATCCCAGCATAGCTATGAGGAAGTAGCTAAGAAACCCCAACCCAACCTGAGGAACTTCTGGCAACTGATGGATGCTGTTAGGGGCAGAGCCTCTTTCGAGGCTGAGACTGGGTAGGTTAACAAGGCTCCGCAGGATGAACTCACACTGAAGAATGCTTGGGGACACAAATTAGACTCTATAGGCTTTAAATTTGTCAAGGGCAATAAGGGACAGGTGTGGATAGAGGAGGGAATCTAAATACCATAAAATTTTCATGTATGAAAATTGAAGAATTCAATAAAAACGTTTTAAAATAGCATAAAGGTATTCTTATCAAAAGTATCAGAGCCCATTGATCTAGAATTTGCATACCACACATATTATAAGGTAGAAGAGGTTTGCTCAATTTTCTTTAATCTCTTTTGAAAAAGTGAGTATTATCATTACCTCTTAGTTCTCTAGCACTTCTTCCTTCTAAAAGAGTTAACTAGTTCATTATTCAGGTTCCCTCCACCACAAAGCAGCGTCAGTGGGTGAAAGAAGAGCACTACCCTATGCCTTCAGCAGTTACCTGAAATTTCCCTAAGCAAGGACGAATTTATCTACCTCATAGAGTGTGGCATGATAACTCACAGCAAATAGAAGCATGGAACATAGTTCTTGGTTAAAAAAAAAAAAAGAGTTAGGTAAATGTTTCTCTCAGCTTTTGTTCAGGGAAAAGGACACATTCTCCAATTTCCAATTGCCACTAAGGAGACACGGTCACCTCTCACTTGCTGTGCAGAATAGGGACATGGTCACATTACTGAGTGATTTTCTCTCATCAAATTAATGAAGGATTGCAACCCTCTCCCTGTGGTCAGGCCAGCTTTCTTATGGAAAAATCAGAAAACATCTAAGACCACTAACTGAGAATCAACTCAGCTACAACTACAATTTCCTCCAGCTGTTGTGAGGGCAGCTGTAAATCACTCAAGCCATTTGCATTTATACTGCTTTTAAAAGATGGTGGTATTGGAGAGGTGAGAATGATACCTACCCAATAAAAATTGGTACCCTGGGACAGAAGAGAAAAAGTTTCCCAAACCCCTGCTGTGTTTGGTGACAGCCTCTTTGTGCCAAAAGAGAAGGGCAAGGAGAGTTTATATCACCCCCTTGTCTCAGAGAGTAACCCTTGAAATCAAGATGGAATTACTTATCTCTTAGAGTTAATATCTAATCATTAGCTTCACTTGATTTTTCTTGGAAGATGGAGAGGAAAAAGTTTCCTTAGGATAGCTTAATTGTTTTGTAATGCAAAACATAAAACCAAGTAGGATGTTCAGCGTTACTGATGGGTCTCTTGGCTTTAACAACTCAGTGACATTTGCTGTATCCCTGAGCAATTTTAGATAAGCTAAGCCTGCAGCTGGGGAGACCCCAGCTGTAATGAATCCTGATGTCCTTGCCTCATCGGAGAAAAAGCCCATGGGGCTGGATCCAAGTGTCCAAATAGAGAGAAAATATTTTCCACTACCAAGGACACATAATCTGAGCAATGCTAAACCCAGGCCCTCTGTGGAATTCTTACATGAACATTGCTGCCTTGGAGGTAAACCGAGGTCATTCAAAAAATGTCATTGGGAATTTATTGAGAAGAGCATTGCATTCTCAGTAGCTAGTACAGTCCAGAATCAAATGCATTGGGTCAAGAGATAGGCTGGGAAGGCCTATCAGAATGGTGTCAACATGAGTTGGGGGTCTGTTTCACATGACCACAGTGGGTGCCCCAGGCGGGAATATATTCCATATGGTAGGATCTATGTAGGTTAAGAGAATAATCAGAGATTTCTCTTAAAGCTTCTCAAATGAAGAGCCAACCCCCTCTCTCTCTTCCATACACACATCTATCTTCACCTCTTTAAGTCTACATACCTCTCTCATTTTTCAACTCTTGGATTTTATAATGAATTGCATTTCTTTTTTTTAAGTTTTAAATAACTTTTATTGCATTAAAAAAAAAAAGAAAAAACAACCAACACTCATGCAATTATTGTGATGGTTCCTGCCTTGCTGGATGGAATCTGAGTCATATGAGTTCTGGTAATTTTTTTTTCTTGAAAGTTGTTCTTTTTTTTTTTCACATAAACTTATTTATTTATTTTTAACAAATCTAGACCCGTGTTCCCGCTCATTCCCCCACCCCGCCAGAGCTCATGCATTTTGCCAAATATGCTTTCCATCTCTTAGTCTTTCTCAATATTTCCCATGGGGAAGTTGACTGTTTTGAGCAGAAGTTCACTGTTTCAGTCAGTTCTTTGATGCAGTCTTTTCTGTTGTTGTTGTTGTTTCCAAAATGCATTATGCCCAACTGCTTTGTACAGAAGCTCAGGGGGCCCTACACAAGAAATACTTACAACTGGGTAATTGGCACTAGCATCCACAGATGAGGGATACCATTCGTCGTTTGTTTTTCTGGGACTGTGTTACTTCACTCAGCATGATGTCCTCTAGCTCCAGCCATTTTCCTGCAAAGCTCGTGATGTCGTCTTTCTTTACTGCTGCATAGAACTCCATTGTGTAGATGTACCACATTTTCTCTATCCATTCGTCAGTTGAGGGGCATTTAGGTTGGTTCCAGCTCTTTGCTATTGTGAAGAGAGCTGAAATAAACATGGCCGTGCATGTATCTCTGTGGTGGCGTAAGTCTTGAGGGTACATGCCCAGGAGTGGTATGGCTGGGTCGGGTGGCAAGTTCATTCCAAGTCTTCCAAGGGTTCTCCACACTGCTTTCCATAGTGGCTGTACGAGTTTACATTCCCACCAGCAGTGGATGAGTGTTCCCCTTTCCCCACAACCTCTCCAGCACTTGGTATCATTTGTTTTCTTGATCCTAGCCAGTCTTATTGGAGTAAGATGATATCTTAAAGTGGTTTTCATTTGCATTTCCTTAATGATTAGTGATGTTGAGCAGTTCTTGAGGTGTTTCTCAGACATCTCTAATTCCTCGCTTGTGAAGTCTCTGTTCAGTTCTTTGCTCCATCTATTGAGCGGGTCATTTGTTTTCTTTTTTCTTTGTTTTTTGAGTAGTTTATATATTCTGGAAATCAATGCTTTGTCAGATGTATCTGCAGTGAAGGTTTCCTCCCACTCTGTGGGATTTCTCTTCACTTCCTTGATTGTTTCTTTTGATGTACAGAAGCTTTTGAGTTTGATGAGGTCCCATTTGTCAATTGTCGACCTTAATTCTTGTGCAGCTGCTGTCTGATTTAGGAAGTCTTTTCCTACGCCTATGTCTTGTAGTCTGCTGCCAACTTTTTCTTCTATCACCTTCAGAGTTTGGGGTTTCACGTTGAGGTCTTTAATCCATCTGGAGTTGACTTTTGTACAGGGTGAGAGGTAGGGGTTTAATTTCATTCTTCTACAAGTGGTGATCCAGTTTTGCCAACACCACTTGCTGAAGATGCTGTCTTTTCTCCATTGTGGTTTCTTGGCCCCCTTGTCAAATATGAGATGGCTGAAATTGTATGTGCTCAGATTTGGATCTTCGGTTTTGTTCCATTGGTCAACAGGTCTGTTTTTGTGCCAGTACCAGGCTGTTTTTATGACTATAGCCCTGTAGTATAGTTTAAAATCTGGTATAGAGATCCCTCCTGTGTAGCTCTTTTCACTCAGGATTGATTTGGCTATTCGGGGTCTTTTGTTTCTCCAAATGAATTTAAGAACTTTTGTTTCCAAGCCTGTGAAGAAACTCTTGGGGATTTTGATTGGGATTGCATTAAATCTATACAAGAGTTTTGGTAAAATGGACATTTTTACAATGTTAATTTTCCCAATCCATGAGCATGGGAGGTTTTTCCATCTTCTGAGGTCTTCTTCAATTTCTTTCTTTAAGGGTTTAAAATTTTTGTTGTAGAGGTCTTTGGTGTCTTTGGTTAGGTTTGTTCCTAGGTATCTTATTGTTTTTGAGGCTATTGTGAGTGGGAAGGTCTCTTTGAATTCTTTCTCCAGTTGCTTGTTCTTGGTGTAAAGAAAGGCCATTGATTTTCTAAGGTTAATTTTGTATCCTGCCACTTTGCTGAAGCTGTTAATCGTTTCTAGGAGTTTTCTGGTGGAGTTTTTTGCATCCCTTAAGTAAACAATCATATCATCAGCAAATAGGGATAGTTTGACTTCCTCTTTTCCAATTAGTACTCCTTTAATATCCTTTTCTTGCCTTATTGCTCTAGCAAGTGTTTCAAGCACTATATTGAAGAGGAGTGGTGATAGGGGGCAGCCTTGCCGAGTTCCTACCTTTAAAGGGAATGTTTCTGTCATTTCCCCATTTAGGATGATATTGGCTGTGGGTTTCCTGTATATGGCTTTGATTACATTGAGGAATGATCCCTCCAATCCAATTCCTTCTAGGACTTTAAGCATGAAGGGATGCTGGATTTTGTCAAAGGCTTTTTCAGCATCAATTGCGATGATGGTGTGGTTTTTGTCTTTGATTCCGTTTATGTGTTTGATGATGTTTATTGATTTTCGTATGTTGAACCATCCCTGCATCTCTGGTATGAATCCAACTTGGTCATGATGGATGATCTTCTTGATGTGGGTCTGTATGCGATTTGCCAGTATTCTGTTTAGAATTTTGGCATCTGTGTTCATGAGGGAGATGGGTCTATAATTCTCCTTTTTAGTTGTATCTTTGCCTGGTTTTGGTAATAGAGTGATGTTGGCTTCATAGAAGGAATTTGGGAGAGTTCCCTCTGATTGTATACTTCTAAACAGTTTCAGAAATAATGGTTGTAGGTCTTTTTGAAATGTTTTATAGAATTCTGCTGTGAAACCGTCTGGGCCTGGGCTTTTTTTAGTTGGGAGGCTTCTTACTACATCCTCTATTTCTTCATATGTTATGGGTCTGTTTAAGCTGCTGGTCTCTTCTTGGCCAAGCTTTGGTGATTCCCAGGATTTCAGATATTCATCCATTTCTTCTAGGTTTTCAAACTTGGTAGAATATAGGTTCTTGTAATATTCCCATATAATTTTCTTGATCTTTTCCTTGTCCGTTGTGATATTTCCCTTTTCATCACAGATTGTATTGATTTGGAGTTGTTCCTTCTTTTTTTTTGTTAACTGGGCTAGAGGTCTGTCTATCTTGTTTATTCTTTCAAAGAACCAACTTTTGGCTTCATTGATTTTTTTGTATTGTTTTCTTTGTTTCTGCTCTGATTTTAGGGCTATAAACTTCCCTCTTAGGAAATGAATTGCATTTCTATAATTTTCACTGATCTCACCACCTCTATCAATCTAATGATCTATAAAATGATATCATAAAATACGATACCTAAGGGGCCAGAGAGATGGCTTAGAGGGTAAAGTGCTCACAACCAAACCTGGTAATCTGAGTTTAATCTCCAAGACCCACATGGCAGAAATAGAAAACTGACACTCACGTGTTGTCCTCTGACCTCCACCTCTGTGCTATCACACACACACACACACACACACACACACACACACACACACACACTGAATAAATGTAATTTAAAAATGACACATGACTTAACTGTTTCTCAAACCATATGTATATATGTGAGGGACAGGCTGTGCAAATCTGAGTGCTGGGGCTTGTGGAGTCCAGAATATGTTGTATTCTCTGGAGTAGGAGTTACAGGTTGTAAGCTGCCTGGTGTAGGTGCTGGGAACTGAACTCAAATCCTTTGAAGGAGCAGCAAGCATTCCTAATGCTAAGCCATCTCTCCACTCTCATTCTTATTTTCAGTATATGACTTTTCCTCATCACTCATGAATAAAGATAAATGTAATAAAAATTAGATTTTTCAAACTGTTTCCAGTGCTGAGCCCTCTACCTAGACTGTTGCCTACTCTATTCATGTAGAGAATAGAAATACCTGAAACCAGGCAGAGGGGCTGCTATGGAAGGGCCAGTGGGGAAGGGGTATAAAGATGATTACAATGCTCTGTATGAAATACCCAAAAATTCAATAAAAATTTCCAAAAAATTCTTTGATTAGAAAATGTGAACCCTTCTGTAGTGTAAGGAAGAAGGAAGCTATTCTTAAATATATGGAATCTCAAAAAAGCCAGCCCTCGTGGTTTATACCTATGATCTCAGCACTGCAGAGGTGAAGGCAGACAGGCAAGGCTATCCTTAGCTCAGCAGCAAATCAGAGCAACCCTGGGCTCTGTGAAACCCCATCTAAAGGGGGGTGGCTAGAGAGATTTCTCAGTGGTTAAGAGTACTGGCAGCTATTCCAGAAGATCTGAGTCCAATTCCCAGTACCTACATGGTGCCTGACAGCTATTAGTAATTCCATTTCCAGGGGATCTGAGACCTATTCTGTCCTCCACAGGCATTGCACAACACAGGTACACTTACACACATGCAAGCAATACCCTTGTACACATAAAATAAGGAAAACTGAACCCGAGCAATATCTTCAGGAGGAAGAAGCCATGACACAGCAGTTAGTGGTCAGTTACACACAAGCATCACTTTAGATAAATCCGAATAATCATTGAGAACGTTTGTAAAATTAGGTGATACTACTAAGAAACTACTTAAAATTGAATAACAAGAAAGGCATGGTCATTATAATGATGATGATACTGAATGAAAGCTGAAGTGCCCAATGACCTCAGCATAATACGGCATAACTAAAAACAGGGAGAGCATGAAATTAAACTTAGAAAAAAATATATATATATAAAGTAAGATGCTCCCAGAAGTTCCAGTCACTCAGAAATGATAACATTAATAAGTGTATTTGTTAAAAACAAGGGCAATTTTACATATTCAAGCTTTTCAAAAGAAACATGAAGCAAAATAACACTGAGAGGCTAAAAATAAAATCTAAAAATGTCAATGTCAGGTAAATGAAACAAAAAGACATGACAAGTGATAATAATACTCATTCTGTGAAAGTAGTGTGTTAAAACTACTGGCAACTCATATCAAAAAATACAAATGGCCAACAAATATGAAAGCAGCCCAAGCCTCTTGTATTTTAAAAAGTCTAACACAAAGTGACCAAGGAGATGCAGTTTTGTTTATCAGATTGGCTAGAGAGAAGTCCTGGAGAATACCCGCTGCTTGCAGAGAGGGGAAGAGCCCCACTCAGACATTATTTTGGCAACTATTAACTGAAACAAAAATTTATGAAAGCAATTTGGCAGGAGTGTCCTAACTTTTCAAACAGACTTCTCTCCAATCATTCTACTTCTAGGAGGTCATCGTACAGATAAATTACACAAGAGTGAGAAGGTGTGTTTTATGGATACTCCTTCTTGCAGGTTTCTAAAGGCAAAAACTGAGGAGAATGTTCTGTGATCAACAATAGAAAATCAGATGAGACAGCTTTTTAACCTTCCAATATGGACTGAGGACTCATGTCTCTCCAAGAATCCTCCACACCTTCAATGCCAGATGGAGACTACTGAGATACCCAGCTTGTGGACTGAACAGCTAAGGGGATGTCAGCCTTGTCAGAATATAGACTGCCATTGTTGGACTACCTGGGCTGTATCGTGGAGGCCAGTGCAAGGGGATCAAGATAGGATGCATGCTTACTGGAGTCCATTTTGGGAGACCATGGGAGAGAAAGACCCCAATGTGGAGCAAAAGTGCAGGATTGATGGTCATTTGGGTTGCCAGGGAGGAACATTCGAGCACTTCCTTAAGGAAAACATGACATCTTTTAGGAAAAAAATCCTCCAATTCAAGTGATATATATATATATATATATATATATATATATATATATATATATAACTATATATATATATAACTATGTATAAATATATGTATATATAATGTAGCAATACAAGTTGGAGAGAACAACAACAAAAGAACCAAAAAAAATTCTGGAAAGACTTGGAAAAGATGCAGGACATGTATGGCAGAGTGCAGGAACTTGTGTGGGATGGGGGCATGGAAATGAAAGCGACCCTAGATTCGATTGAGAAATGATGTATGACCTATGGAAAAAGTTTAATAATAATAATAATAATAATAATAATAATGGAAAATAAAGAAAATCAGATTAATATCTGCTTTTTCCTACAATGACCTTATAATTCTTTAAAAGAATAGATTATGTCTATCTTAGTGACGTGGAAAGTGTTTATGATAAGTATGGAGTAGAAAGTTTGTAAAGACGCACTTAAGTTGTGATTCTCTATGCAGTTTTCTTGGTAAACCATGGACTCCATCAATTACACTCCTGTATCTTCATCATTATTAAGCAAAAGGTATCTGTTATGTCTCTAATCACTAATTTTTGACTGTTCTACCATTAACCAATCTTCCCAAGTCCCCTCCCCTTCCTAGCTGTAAAGAATATCAGCAGGTAGGGTAGAGTAGGGAGTGGATTCCTCAAATTTATTGTTAAATGGTGGGCAAGATGAAGCACTAGAAAACCTACTCTATTGCCAGCATCAGTGCTTTTGATTCTGCCACAAGGTACCTCTCTTAACCATCCATCCCTACACATTCTGAGGGTGACTTATCCACTGTGATACTGATGGTCTTAATGACTCGGATGTCCCCAAGCCCACAGCATTGGGTGCCTGCTCCTCCAAGTCTGTCATTACGTTCAGCACATGCTCACATGCTCGGGTTTTGTCCACTAAATGACCCCACTTTGGCAGAGTGGCAGAGCTTATAGTTCCCTCCAGACTCGGCCACATCGGTTGCCTGACACTAACACTCCATTCTTTTCTCCAAGCTGTTCTTGGAGACGTGACCATCAATCTAGAGGGCACCTCACAAGCTGCCTCTTCCCAGATGCTCTTGTGATCTTTACTTCAACAGATCTGACCATCTCAAGTCATAAGGGGGATCATTTATTAACATTAGATTATGAAATTATAAGGGTCAGAGATCTAGCCTTTCACCTATATGTTAATATTCTTAATAGCACCTCTATGTACATTTCTACTAGGGCAATGTATACTTTCATTTACATATCTAATATAGTCTGTCTAAATGATTATCTTAAAGATAATTTTAAAAGTCTCCAGTGTTAACCTTAATTCCAGATGCAGAAGAGGCTAACAGATATATCTACATACATGCACCTATCCTTAACATGGTTCATTTCTTAACTCTTTATTCAGTTCTAATAAAATGAGTTATTACTGTTGACTTATGGCTGTGCTGATACATGTTGCTTTAATTATCATAGTTTTATGATATGCTGACATAGAGGTACTATTCATTAAATTGTTCTTTTCTATTTTCAAATATCCACGCCTACTTTGTCTATTTGATCTGTTTGTAGAACATTAAAAACTGCTGGCTAAGCTTAATAAAATACTCTGTCTAGAACTGCAGCTTGGTTATTTCAATGAATTTTTTAAATAACTTAGAAAATATTTGGCATCTTTACAATGCTGTATCACTCTTTACATATAGGATCATTGAACAGAGGTATGCCTCTGTCTTTATCCTATCTATCAGCACAGTTTTACAATTGTCTTTATATTGATCATGACTACTTCTTGTGAAGTATTACCGAGTTTTGTTACTGTTATATGTGATATCATCTACTCCAGTGTAACCAGCGATCATTACATGTTGATACTAAAATCAGTTATGTTAAGATTCTCTTTTATTCTTATAGTGTTGCTATGGTTCTGTTCAGTTTCTGAGGCCTCATTATTCACCTCTCCTCATGTTGCCCATAACCTCTAACATATCACTCAGTGCTGTTGGCTGTAGTAGACATTCTTAAATGATTTCTTACATTTTCAGTTAGCAATGTGTTCAGCTGTAAATCACTCGCTTAAAGCTTCCCTCCTTCCTTTGTCCCTTCCCAGCTGTAGGAGACCAGAGGTGCTGGGGATCCTGCAGTTACTCAAGGCAAATGCCAGAGTGGATGCAGATCTCTGTTACACCATCCTTCAAACGTGGAGGTCTTCACTGGGTTCTGTTCTAGTCACTTTTCTGTTGCTGTGATAAAAGCACTCTGACCAAAAGCAACTCGTGGGAAGAAAGTTTATTCACAATTCGATTTCCCAATCCATCACTAAGGGCAGGACCTCAAGGCAGAACCTGAAGACAGGAAGGTTATGCAGCCCACAGGTGGCTGGGCCCTCTCACATGAATCAAGACAGTCTTCAACAGACATGATCACAGACCCATCTGACCGTGCCAGTTCTACCAGAAGAGGGTTTCTCTTCCCCGGTGACTTTAGTTTGTGTCAAGTTGACAACAAAACTAACCACAGTAGGGTGTTCTTTTTTTTTTTTCTTGGTTGGAAACGGTCCTTTCCTGCTATCAAGGCATAAAAATGAACCACAGATAATGGATACCCATTCCATCCAATCAAGAAAACAGAAGAAGCTTTGCTTCTTCTCATGCACAGGAGGCATTTGTGTGCAACCTGGTACCTAGGCACCATCTGTCACCATCTCCAACACAAAGAGAGGCACCACTGCCCTGGTGAAGACTCCCTTGTTCTGTTGGCAAGGGAGAAATGTGGATGGCAATAAGAAGACACCTAACAGCATGGGCCACACTGAATTTCCACGAGATATGTCTGGAGTTTCAGTAATTGGGCTGTAATTTTCAGACAGAGTGCTATCAGCCCAAGGAAGCTATATTCTATTCTTAGCTTGATGCAGCTTTTAAAAATCTGGAATGAATTCTAAAATGCCTTCAAAATCCTTGTGGTACCTACTGAGAAGATATTATAATATTTATTTTTTTCAATTAATATGTTAATTTAGAGTAATAGATTCCAATTATTGGATCATTCTTGCAATCCCAGGACAAACCATACTTGGAAAGTGGTTATTCTGTTAATCCAGTCCTGGGTTTAATTTGAAGATGCCATATTCAAATGTTTTTGCAGTGAAGTGCACAAATGGAGTGAGTCCTATAGTTCTCTTTATACCACGCTTGTCCGGTCAGTCTCATAAAGATTCCGTAGCCACATAGGATGAGGTAGGAGATATCACTCTACTTGAGTGGTTTAAATAGCATTATCTCTCCCTAAAGGTTCAGATTGGATTACTTTCTTCCTTTCAGTGATATAGACCCGGCTGCTTTGTTTAGGTTATAGATAAACAATTATATTTTCTGTTTTCCCTTGATTCTTGGTATCTTGAAGTTTTCTATTTCTAAAATTTTTATTAATTTTATTTATTTCTGTATGTGTATGAATGTACTGTCTGCATGCAAGTTTGTGCACCCGTGTCGTGCAATGCCGCGGAGGTCAGAAGAGGGTGTCGGATTCCCCTGGAACTGGAGTTCTCCTGGAATTGGAGCTTCAGACGGTTCTCGGCCGCCATGTGGGTGCTGGGGATCGAACCCGGGTCCTCTGCAAGAGCGGTCGGCGCTCTTAACCGCTAGGCCATCTCTCCAGCCCCTAAGTTTTCTATTTCTTACTGAAATGGCAGTCTCTGGTTTAGCTTATTGGGCAATCTGCTTTATCTTCTATTTCTAACATATGAATGTTGTTAAACACTTGACTCTACATTAACTTTGTCAGTTTTGAAGCTTTGGTCATATTTACATTCTCTCCCAAATAGATTAGCATCTCCTTCCATTGATTTCCTCTTTCAGTTGTGTTCTTTAAAATACATTTTTGGGCTGGAAAGATGCCTCAGGGGTTAAGAGCATTTGCTACTCTTGCAGACGACCTGTTTTTGGTTCCCAGTATCCACAATGGATAGTTCACAACCACCCCTAACTCTAAGTGATCAAATACCCTCTTCTAGTCTCTGTGGACACCCCCCCCACACACACACATGCACGTCATTCACACACACACATACACTACACATAAATCAAATATAAATAAATAATATATTTTATATTATTCATGTGCTTAATAGATTATTTTAATTTGTTGGTTTTGCCATTGATTTTGCTTTCTCAAGAGTGGGTGTTTGTTACTTGGTATGACCTAGCATTCAACTATTGTCTGGTTTCAAGGTGACCCTTTGTAGTGGAAAGTTCTCCTCATCCACCTCCCCATCTCAAGATGGTCAGCAAATGGCTAAGTGACCTAGATTTAGCCAATATAATGTTCTTGCCAGAATTTGAATATTGAAGGCTACATACCAAAATGCAGAGGCCATCGAAAATCTATGAACTGTGGTAGGGCAGCGATGTAGAGGGGCCAGAGGTGAGGGCAGCAGGAGTCTAAGAATGCTGATATGTCTGATGGTACATGAACTGGACCTTGAGCATCTTTCGTGATGCCTGGCCTGAACTTCCTTGCCGCTTGCCTCATTTTTCAACATTTGGTCAATCCAACAGACTCTCTGTATTTCTTCCAATAAATTTCTTTACTGTTTAAAATAGTTATATTGGATTTTGTTGCTCATACCCATGAAGTGCTTTTATTGGTTATATACAATGCTCTGCCATGGATCTAGAAAATATTGTCTATATAAATTTCTGCTTTATGGAATTATATGGAGGGGTTTTTTTTTGCCTTTGGTGTAAAACTGTCCAATTTTATTAACAGTGTGGTTTTTGCTTATTCTCAGTTTACTATCCCCTAGAGCTTAACATCAAGCTTGTGTCTTATATAACACAGCCCTCTGTTTATTGTTGTCTTCTTTGGCTTGTTAGTTTCTGATATAAGTGGATCTAATTCTATAGTGTTGTTTAAATCTGGCCCAGTCCATTTCATTTGTGCACTCCCAAATGTTAGCATCTGTAGCCATTGCTCTTGAGCCAGTTCCTCCAGAGAAGAATCTTACAGTTCCTTGCCAAGAAAGATAGAAGGCTGGCAGCCAACATGTTGACTGAAGAGTATTAAAGAAGAGCCAAGAATCCTCCCACCAGAAATACATTTTCTCTGAATCCCCCTACTTTACATGCAGTGGTCAACCTCAGCTGTAGTCTCCTGTCTCTTTAAGTGCTAAGGAAGACAAACAAGCATTTGACTCAGTGGGAAGTACAGCGTTGCTGTTCACTAATCATCATACAGACTATTAGTCCTCTGATTTTA
Organism: Rhizomys pruinosus; assembly: GCA_009823505.1. Classification (NCBI taxonomy): domain Eukaryota; kingdom Metazoa; phylum Chordata; class Mammalia; order Rodentia; family Spalacidae; genus Rhizomys; species Rhizomys pruinosus. The sequence continues at coordinate 4,490,957 of VZQC01003508.1, forward strand.
GTTATGTCCTTTGCTCCTTCCTGCACAGGTAATCTGTGATTCAGTGACCTTGCTTTTCTTTTGTATTTTGTCTATAGTTCCTTAGATTTAAGCTTCCCCAATGTGCAAAACAAAAATACTTTTTCCTCCAAATTTTGTTCATATCTCTGACCTACAGTCCCCTCTCTCAGTTCTTTCTGCTTATTGGTGTGTGCGCACGTGAGCGCGAGTGTGTGCGTGTGTGTGTGTGTGTGTGTGTGTGCATGTGTGTATGTGTGTGTGTGTGTGTGTGTGTGTGTGTACTAGGACATAGAGATATTTCTCTGGTTTCTTTTTTCTCTCTTCTTTTCTGTCTTTTGTAATGATAGTAATTTTATTTTTCTCTTTTCTTGTTTTTATAACCTTTTCCATGAAGGACAGGCAGAGTTGAAACAGAGGAAGGAACAGAAATGTCCATAACAAAACACAAAATGTAAGGAGTCCATGTCCTTATATCCTGACCCCAGCTTTGCATGACCCTGTGATTGAGGGCCTCCTCAAACTGTGCATAGGAGGCAGACACCAGTTTTACTGTGCTTCCTCCTGAGTCTCTCTAGCTATTTGCAGAACGTCTGAAGAAGAAAGGAGTCAAAGCAGAAGCTAACAAATCTGTGTCCAAAATATCCTCATGTTCCGTTTACCCTAAGAGTGATTGCAGTGGGTGAGACTCCAAGGAGCCTAGAGCAGGGTCAACACCCCTCAGAGACTGACAGAATCTAAAGAAAGAAAATGTGCAGTGTTCAGAAAAATAGTTTTAGATTTTTGAAAATCTAACCTATAACAAAGAGAAAATGGTTTCTCTCTTTAATAAGAACAAAACTGAAGTATCTCTGATGCCCTAGATTGAGTTAATAATGACATTAAAATAATAAGATAATTATATACAAGAATCTGTAGGAAAATATGGACTTAATAGGCTAAAACATGGATAATTTTACAACAATATAGAATGTCATATCATGTTCTATTCCACTTGTTGACAGTAAAAACAGTAACCAAACACAAATCCCAGAATTTTAAAAAACCCAGAACACCCCGAGCTGGTGTATAGTTTACCACAATCACACAGAAGAGCCCAATAAATTTGAAAAACAAGGTGACAAAAAATAAACAGATAACAGTAAAAATAAACAAGTAAATAAATAAATAAATAAATAAATAAATAAATAAATAAATACTATAGACCCACGACAAAGGGAAATATGATGAGATATAGAAAATTCCTTTAAAAAGTACCTGATATTTTTTAATGTGCAGAATCAGCATCCTACAGGCCTAAGAACGTAAAGTGAGAAAAATCCAAAGAAAATAATACTTAAGCCTATCACAGTCAAACTGCTGAAAGAGAAAGAAAGGAGTGATGGAAGGAAGGGAGGGAGGGAGGGAAGAAACAAAGAGCAGGGGAAGGGAAAGTAAAGGTAAAGGAAAACTCTTAAAAGAAACCAAGGGAAATTGAGGAGTTATAAATAAGAAAATAGTAATAGTAATCAAGCTAACTTCTCAGAAACCATGGAGTCCATGGGACAAAGGAACCCTGTCTTTATAGTGCTTAAAGGAATGTCAGCCTAGAATTCTATATCTAGGCACAATGTATTTCAAAAATTAAAGCAATGTAAATGCATTTTATGCAAAATCTTAAGCATTTGACTTCTATTTTAAAATCTTTCTGACTAAAGTGAAATTGTATTAGATGAAAATTTATCTATAGGAAATAACAAAGATTAGTAGATATTTCAACAAATATTCAATATGCATGAAAATATAAAGTCCCTAGTTTTCTAGTTTTCTTACTTTAAAGATAATTGACTTGATCTTTGTTTGAATCAGGGTCTCACTCTGTAGACCAGGCTATCCTAGAATTCACTGTATAGCCCACTCTGACTTGCAGTAATCCTTCTGTCTCAGCATCTCAACTGCTGGTATTAAAGGTGTGAGCCATAAGACTCAAAAAAAATTAACTGTTTGAAGCTGAAAGTAGTAACATATTGTAGGGTTTTTAATATCTAGCAGTAAAATATATGATAGAAGATGTATAAAAGAAAGACAGGAGGACTAGAAATCAAAACATTACTATAACACTCATTAGTGAAATAATGCTATACTTTTCCAAGATAATCATATATTAAGAATTCATAGTATGGTCTCTAGAGCAAACACTAAAAACACACCTGTAGAAATCTTGAGGAAACCAAATATTTAACATAAATCCATGGTACCATCCATGAATCTTGGATGATATTGATATACATACAGCCCTAAGTCTGGCTTTTTCCACCAAACCATAAGCTGTGGCTTGAAGTTCTGCTAGCTACATTCCAGCCCTGACATTTTCAGCAGCTCCAGCTGAAACTCAGGCAGCTCAAGGTACGACTCAACCTGGTACTCCAGAAACCACAAATTAAGTCATGGCAGTCTATACGTGCCATTAAATCTTCAACCATGCATAAAATAAAAACACTGGAAAGATGGAGTAGTCCACCTCAATATCAAAGAATGTCAACTTGGGGAAACAGGCAGAACCATGTCACGGGGGGGGGGGCAGAATTACCAGAAAAAGCCCTAATACCAGCATGTACAGACAGTAAGCCAAATGACTTTATTCCAGAGCTGTGACCTTTAGCATGATTTTTTGGGTTACATAGGGCCTATAAACTAGTCAGGTGCTTGCTAGGAAACAGAATTGTGAATGCTGGAAGAGGAGTTTAATGGCAATTTCAATAGGACCTTGGAAGATAGGAATCTTGAGAAAACGTGAACAGTGAAGGTCTAGATTTTGGAGTTTTAGAGAGGAGCAAAGATTGTATCAGGATCAGGATGGGGCTATTAGTGTGACATTTTGGCTAAGAATCTTTGAGGACCAGGACTAAAGAAACAGCTGTGGCCATTACAGAGACCAGCACCACTGAAATGAAACCTCATTTTTTCCTCACAGGGATGGGAATTTCTACAGGACAATATCCTGATATTCCAGATACATAACTTACTTTCTTTCACAGACTCATGGCTGGAGTGGATTTGTTTCAAGAATCCTTTGAGTTTCTTCAATATTTGATTCAGATGAGGCTCCTGGACTTTAGTTTTTGAGATTATGCTGGAACAACTTAAGAGTCTGGGTTATTGGGATGGAATTAATGATTTGCATATGAGGAAGACATGAATTTTGAGGGCAAAAAACAAACATCTGAAGGCTTGAATACGCCTTCCCAGTTTCATGCTTGGGAAACTTAATCCCCAATGTTCTGTTAGTAGTATTTGAAGGTGGTACTTTTGGAGGTGCTATGGTTTAGAAATGTGCCATCCAGAGATCCAGGTCTTAAACATTTGTCTATACCTGAACTTCCTCCTGAGGGATGCACCTGGAAGATGCACCTGGAAGAGGGAGAGTTGGGAGAGTTTCTGAGAGTAATCAATGCTCAAGGTCATGAAGTATGCCCTTGACAGTAATTGCTTTCTGGCTGATGAGGTGAGCAACTTTACTTTACTACAGTCTCCTAGACAATATTCTGCCTTACCACAGACCCAAAGCAAAATCGACAGTTGATCCCCTAAATTGATCACATCACGTATTTCATTATAGTCACAGAAAGTGACTATACAAAGATAATTAGGATTGAAGGTAGCCATGAGGGTGGAGCCTTGTGGTACCACCAGTGGCTTCATAAGAAGAGTGAGAGATCTAAGTTAAAACACTCTAAAGCACATACCACTTCTCGCCATCGGGAAGTCCTTACCATAAGACCTATAGGTACTGATGACATATTCTTGGAGTTCCAAAATTATGATTCCAAATAAACTTGTCTTTGTTGTAATTTACCTAGTCTGTGGTCTGCAGTTATAGCAAAAGGCAGTGAACAAACACACCTTCACTGAAATAAATAACTTGGCCAGCTCAGGAAAAGAATTAACCAAAACTTAAAGATTCATATTGGATAGAATTTAACTCAATTAGAATTCAACCTAGAAGAGTAACAAAATGAGTTTTCAATAATTGTCACAGAGGGAGCTGGAGAGATGGCCCACCAGTTAAGGGCACTGGCTGTTCTTCTAAAGGACCTGGGTTTAGTTCCCAAAACCCACATGGCAGCCAACAATCATCCATAACTCCAGTTCCAGAGGATGCAACACCCTCTTCTGGCCTCCCTGGGCTTTGCAGGAGGCAGGTGCATTTACAAACATACAGGCAAAACACTCATACACATAAAATAACAAGAAATAATTCGCAGATGGCAATCAAAGATTTCTCCAAGCTAACCAACACCCCAGTCACAGGGCCCTTGCTGTGCTGTCTGTTCTCCCTATGTGACCCTGTCATTTAATCAGTGCTCATGTGTTCCAAGGTCAATATTCTCCTCTTGAACAAAATTTAATTCTGAAGGATTTCAAATGCAACAAAAGTTGACCCGTTGCAAAGATGAAAGAGCTGCTTAACAGATGCAACAAAAATTAAAACAATTGAACACTCTTTCGAAAGGGAATTAAACTATTTTCACTAAGACCTGTACAAACCAGCGCACTCCAAAAGCTGGCAGCAAACTGAAGTGAGGACGAAAAAGCAAACCTATTCTTACATTTGGAACTTATAAAAAAGGCAAAATACTTTCAGAAGGAAGCTAATTTTCATTTCTAAATATCAATTATCTCTTGGGGAGAAATTCATTGCTCTAAAACACCTATAAAATTCTTCAGTGCTATTTTTTCCAGAGAAACACAGATGACTTTTTAATATTGGTTCTTAATGTTCAATGATTCCTTTCCATAAAATGCAATCAAATCCAAGATACAGACCATGGACTACAGCTAGTCATCAGGGGATAGAGATGGCTCAGTGGTTGAGAACACTGGCTGCTTTTGCAGAGGACCCGGGTTTGATTTCCAGAACCCCTATGGTAGCTAACAAGTGTTTGTAGCTCCAGGGCATCCAATGCCCTCTTCTGATCTCCACAGGCTTTGCATGACACGGGTGTATGTATATGCATGCAGGCAGCACACTCATATACAGAAAAATATTTTAAAAACTAGTCATTATAGCTCACTGAACTATAATAATGTGTGTCTTGCAGGGTCCTGACTGGCCAAACATGGTATCTGAGGAGGACTTAGTAAAGGAGTTACTCATAAACTATATTAGTTAAGGTGCTTTGGAGACATAAGACCAATATGATATATGAATATGTACACAGACAGCAGAAATATTTATAAGGAAAATGACTTGTGTCATTGTAGGGGCTGAGAAGTCTGCACTCAGTAAGCTAGAGCCTAACACTAGTAAATAACTACAATTTGAGATCAAAGGCCTGGGGACTGAGAAAGCCACTGAGGTGAGTTCCAGTCTGAGAGCTGGAAGGCTCAAGATCCTGGAAGAGTCAGTGTTTTGGTATAGACTGAAATAAGGAAAGGAGGGTGTCTAAGGTGAGTCCCCTCTTGCTCAACCTTTTCATTGTCTTTAACTGAAAACTGAGATGAATGCACATTCAGGAAATCAATTTGCCAACTTAAAGTCTAATCTCATTCAAACAAACCTCATATACATAGCCAGAATAATGGTTAAAGAATGCTTAGCACCCCATGGTTCAGTTAAGTTGATACATCAAACTAATCTTCAAAGCACTAAGTTGAAGAAATCAACATCCCTCAGAGCTACAAACTGCATCCGTTTCTTGGGCTAAGAACAGCTAATAGACATTATAACTCTGTACTTGGATGATGGCTCCATAGCACACCCTCGAGAGTTTCAGGGTTGCCTAGGAACAGTCTTTAGAAGCAAGACATAAAATTGCCCTAGAAATCAGTTTTCTGATTTCTGTGGAATAAGATGGGATATGGACCCAGAATATAAAGGAGCAAAAATTGAAAAAAATGTCATGTATTATTATATTTAAACATCAGAAGAAGCAATAGACATTATAAAATCATGACCTTGAGCCTGGAGAGATGACTCAGCTGTTTAAGAGCACTGGCCTGAGTTAGGTTCCCATCACACATATGGTGACTAACAACCATCTGTATCTCCAGTTCCAGGGGATCAGATACTTCTGACTTGAGGGGCATGCAGGCACTCATACATATAAAATAAAAATAAAAAGTTTAAAATCATGGTCTGAAGATGCAGCCATGCAGGACCATATGGCAGGTCACACAATCTGTGAGTCCTATCAATAAATCTACCATGAAATAAAATACAGGTACTGAGATCCTGTCTACCTTAATCAGAGGAAAACTTATGAACCCCAATGTCAGACATGAATATGTCTTTATGTGTTTATCTCCCATGGACAAGTCTTTACTCTCATTCAAAGATGTTATCTTGAAAGATTCTTTGAAGGACACTTGTCTTCATCTCTCATCTATCTATTTGAGAATCACATCCCTGTTTTTACAATAAACTATAAGAATATTTTTCAGGGCTGGGTATGTAGCTCAGTGGTAGAGCACTTACCTATTATGAGGGAGGCCTAGGCTCAATTCCAGTGCCTTGCAAGCTTTTCTTTACAGCAAGCCTATTGCCATTGCTATCGCTTGCCTATCCTAGCTAGATGATAAGATCCTATTGATGAAGACAACACACATTTCAGTAGCAGATAATAGGGAAATCAGTCTTGAATTGAGTAACGAACTCATCTCCCAGCTAACTTTCATAGTGCTGGAAGCTGTGATGCAGGCTTCATTGGTCTTACTCAGATCTGGAGCCTGTGCTGCGCCACAGTCATGACCTGTCAGTTAAGATGTATGCACTGTTGTGATAATGACAAGACTGCTGATGTAGGTAACCAATTGTTCTCTTGATTAAATCTGAGGCTTGTTCCATGGGAAAGACTTTATGCTTGATACTATAAACATGGACAAACCATAGCAAGGGGAAACTGTAATCCCTAAGGGAGAACATACTGATGTTTTGTTAAATGGTCATACCTATATCTATAATTCATAGACTTGCATTCCTCTCAACCTTGGCAAAAGAAGATAATGCAGAAGGTAATTTTTAGTAAGTAAAGAGATTCATAACTTCAAAATGCTGAGAATGGGTGTCTGTGAGTGTTCTGCCTTAGATGGAATGGAACATCTGTATCAATCCCCTGACTAAAGGCTCAGGGGACATAATAGAGAGAGGGTAGAATGGATATAAGAGCCGAAAATGAAAGAAAGAAAGAAAGAAAGAAAGAAAGAAAGAAAGAAAGAAAGAAAGAAAGAAAGAAAGAAAGAAAGAAAGAAAGAAAGAAAGAAAGAAAAGGATATAAGGGCCAGAGGATGGCGAGGAATGATGCTGGTCTCTAGACATGGCATGGCTATTACCCACATGAATTCACAGACTCTGTGGTAACTCACAGAACATGTTTGCAAGATCAAGATCATTAAAAATTCTACCATGGGAGTTGGAGAGATGGCTCAGCTCTTTTCGTATTGAGGTTTTGTGCATTTCATACAAGATTTCTTAATCTAATCTAGACCCGTTCCCCCTTCCTTGCCCCCCACCCCACCAGAGCTCATGCGTTCTGCCATACATGTCTTTTATCTTTTTCTCAGTCAATTGTTTTTAATTTGAGGGTGAAGAAGTTTACTGTTTGAGGCAGAAGTTTACTATTTCAGACAGTTCCTTGACCCAGTCTTTTTGTTGTTGTTGTTGTTGTTGTTGTTACTTCCAATTTGTATCACTCCAAAATATGCCTACATACATGGCACACATATGCCAAAATTATGATGTCTGAAAATAGACTATAGGTCAATTCCAGAACATGTTCAGGGATTCACATTTTGACAGTAGAGTTGCATTCAGATAAAGAAAAAAATATTATTTTACATTCCTACATTACACAGCAAGTTGATGAGTAACATCAGGTGTTATATTATGAAAAAAGAAAGGAACAAAAGGAATTATTCAGTTTGCCTTATAAAGAGAGATTTGGTGCTAGGATCCACAAATGAGGTACACCATACATTGTTTTTCTGGGACTGTTTTACTTCAGTTAGCATAATAGCTTCTAGTTCCATCTATTTACCTGCAAAGTTCATGATGTCATCTTTCTTTGCCACTGCATAGAACTCCATTGTGTAGATGTACCACATTTTCTTTATCCACTCATTATTTGAGGGACACTTGGGTTGCTTCCAGCTCTTAACTATTGTGAAGAGAGCTGCAATAAACATAGATGTCCATGTATCTCTGCTATAGGATGAGACTTGTAGGTATATACCCAAGAAGTGGTATGACTGAGTCAGGCGGTAGGCTCATTTTCAGTCTTTTCAGAGTTCTCCACACTGTTTTCCATAGAGATTGTATAAGTTTGCATTCCCACCAACAGTGGATGAGTGTTCCCCTTTCCCCACAACCTCTCCAGCATTTGGTATCCTTTGTTTTCTTTTTTTTTTCCTTTGTTTTCTTGAACATAGCCAGTCTTACAGGAGTAAGATGAAATCTTAAATTGGTTTTAATTTGCATTTCCTTAATTACTAGCAATATTGAACACTTTTTTAAATGTTTCTCAGCCATTTTTTATTAAATTTTTTAATTTGTTCTTGTATGTGTATGAATGTACTGCCTGCATGTAGGTTTGTGCACCCATATTGTGCAATGCCTCGGAGGTCAGAAGAGGGTGTCAGCTTCCCCTGGAACTGGAGTCAAAGACGGTTCTCAGCCGCCATGTGGGTGCTGGGGATCGAACCCAGGTCCTCTGCAAGAGCAGTTGGCACTCTTAACCGCTAGGCCATCTCTCCAGCCCCATTTCTCAACCATTTTAAGGTAACAGAAGAGACAGGAAACCTGCCACTCCACAGGCAACCTAGAGGAACAGGCCTTCAATGCAGCAAAGAAATATTTGAATTTCACATCAGATTACAAACAACAAATCAAATCCACATGCCAAAAGCACAGAGAAAAGCAAATAATAAATTCCCACCAAACTCTACCAGTCCTGTAGAAGACTCCAACAATGAGATCTTCCAGGACATAAGTCTTAAAAGAACAATCATAGACATACTCAAATCAAGGAATATAAAGAACAAGTCAAAGAACTAAACGGAAAGAACGACCAACTCCACAAGGAAATGGAAACACTGCAGAGATCCCACGCTGAAAGGAAAATAGAAACCAACCACACAGACAAGAGAATCAAAGATCTAGAAAGAGAGAATGAAAAACTCCAAAAGGAAGTGTAAATACTAAAGAAATTTCAGGCTGAAATGGAAGAGGAAATTGAACACTCATCTAGTCAACAGGAAAGGACAGGAGAAAGCCTCAGTAATAGAATAAATGAAGCAGAAAATAGAATATCAAGGCTCAGGTCTTAAGAACACTTGGTTTTTCAAAGGGTCCAAGTTTGATTCCCAGCACACACATGGCAGCTAATCAACTGTCTGTAACTCCAGTTCCAGAGGATCTAACAACTCCTTCTGACCTCTATTGGCATTGTACAACACGGGTGTACATATATGCATGTAAGCAATACACTCATAAAGTAAAAATAATAAATATATTTTTTTAATTCTAGCATGGAAGGAGGAGGGGCTCTCAAGCCCTCACCTCTAGTTGATGAACTAATTGTGGTTGATGGCTGCTAAGGAAAAGTCAGTTCTCTTTGAGGGGAGTGACAGTAGGCAGGTTGTCTATTCCCCAGTAGATGTTCCCATATACATGCACATATGTGTGGCCTTAATTGTACTTAGGGGGTTATTTTTTAAAGATATGAATATCAGGAAGGAGATGAGAAATATGTTGATGGGTACAGAAGAGCTAGAGGGAGATGGGGGGGGCTGGATATGACCAAGATACATTGTATACATGTATGAAAGTTTCAGGAAATAGAAAAAAAGGAAGAAAATTTTAGATAAACGCTTTATATAATTCTCAGATTTCATAGGACTTTTTATTACTAGGAATGCATTGACATTGATATAATATATTATACTTACAAACAAAGCTATATCACACTTTAACAAACATCAGTAGAACTACTGTAGTCATACACTTTCCCTGATATAACAATGCCCTCCAGAACAGGAAGACCTTCACTAGATTAGACAATTAGGGTCAGAAATCAATTGTCTGGGGCTTCAGCCATATCAACTGGAGCACAAGCAAAGAGCTGGAACCAACCCAAGTGCTCCTCAACCAACAAGTGGATAGAGAAAATGTGGCACATCTACACAATGGAGTTCCATGCAACGGTAAAGAAAGATGACATCATGAAATTTGCAGGTAAATGGATGGAACTAGAAGTTATTATCCTAAGTGAAGTAACACGGTCCCAAAAAAACAAACAACGAATGGTATCCCTCATCTGTAGATGCTAGCACCAAGCACCTAGTTGTAAGGCAAACTGAGCAGCATTAATGTTATATTCCTTGTGATCTGAAAACAACTGTGCTCTTACATTATGAATCCCTTAACAGGTTCTAGAATTAACCTACCATTTATTTTCAGACTTTGGAATTTTGATGTATGGGTGGAGGGTACGTATGCATATTTTAGGGTAATATAAAATCAAAATGAAAAAACGTGAATCCTGAAACATGATTTGGAAATACCGTACAGTATTTTTTTCAGATGATGTAATTTTAGTATAAGTGAGACATATACATATACATATATATATATATATATATAGAAGCAATACAAGTTGGAGGGAACAACAACAATGAAAGAACTGGGACAAAAAAAAAAGACTGAAACAGTAAAGTTCTCCCCAAAACAATAATCCTCTGCTTTGAAAAAACTCTGAAAAGATTCAGAAAAAGATGCAAGACATGTATGGCAGAATGCATGAACTCGAGGGGGTTGGGCATGGAAAGGGAAATGAGTGTAATTTGAATTGAAAGATGATGCATGATGTATGAAAAGTTCAATAACAATAAAAATATATTTTAAAAGAAATCAATTGTCACATTCACAGAAAAAAACCCCTCTCAACCCTATCATTTAACCTTAGAGTACTTTAGTCTGTAATTCTGTTTGTATAGCTCTTTCCTAGATCCCACTTTCTTTATTGAATCCTTCTGAATATGGAACATTCATCTTAAACTCTCTGAGGACTGAATGATCTTAAGAACATCATCTCCAAAAAAGAGAGTGAGGGTCACAATGTGAGCTCACATGGAAAAGCACACTTCATGCCCAGGCCCAGGAACTAGAGATACATATAACAAATATGCAAACCAGATAGTGGAAATAACAAATATTATGTAGACAGAACCATGATATTAACTGTTGCAAAGACTACATCCTTTCAGTTGTCCCATGCCTCTGTCTATTAAGAGCAAAGGCTAAGGAAAGGCCTCACCATTAGCCCTGAGGAAAGCCTTTTAACATCTTGGAGCCACTTTTTAACATGTCAAGAGTAGTCAGTTTTATATGAGAGACAAGAAATTTCTAGGTTTGAGACAGAGCTAAGTTCAATACAGGTTTCATGAATTATACTAATAAGGACAGGGTCATGGCACGACAAAGTCCACCTATTGGAATTTGTCTCAGAGCTACTCCCCAGGTAAACAGGTCTAAGAAATTCCAACCATCAGCACAGACAGTGGATTCCAGGTAACAGGTGACAGGTGACAGGTGACCAGGGAACAGGGAATCATAATGCCCATTACTTTAGAGCGAGCATGGGAACCTTCGCACAGTACAAGTGGTCTTTTAAGCAGAAGATCATTTGTTGCTTTTATCAGTGACAAGTCAATGTCCTCTTGAAGAGCATATTGGCTGTGGCCTTCTGTAGTACCTGAAGTAACACGAAGATGATCTTAAGAACAGTACATGGCAAAAAATGACGAGGACTCTGAGGACAAGTTCAACCTATTGCACTCCCATTTGGTTACTTTTTAATGTTGAGCCACGTACTTGATCTTTCAGTTTGTTCATTTGAAAGATGATTATATATGTATCTGTGTGCACAAATGTGTATTATGACTGTATATCAAGTGTGTATCCCAGTAGATCTTTTAGGTGCTTCATGTGGATCAATTAATGGCACATTCATAGTAGCTTTATAATGTAGATCCTACCATTAAGTATCATAGTGAATATCCAGATACAATCTCTCATCTTCTAGAAAGCTCAGTCCTTCTGTTAAAAATCTTTGCATGTGTGTGAGTACATGTTCATGTCTGTGCATGTTCATATGTGTGAATGCTGGCATACATGTATCATGGTGCATGTGTGGAGGTCAGGAGATAATCTGGGGTATTGGTGCTCACCTTCCACCTTGTTTGAGACAGAATGTCTTGGTGTTCTCCCCTGTACCTGCTGGCTCGCTGGTCCATAAGCTTCTAGAGATTCTCCTGTCTCTGCCTTCCCTGATGCTGCACAAATGCTGGAATTACAGAGCTCTATCACATCCCACTTCACATGGATGCCAGGGATTGAATCTCAGGTCCACACACACAGCAAGAGCTTTACCCACTGACCATCTCCTCAGTGAAAATCCTAGCTCTTAACGGCCATCCTACACTGGATCTCTATGTACTCTACTACAAGAAAATATATTTTCAGTGCTAATGATTAAGCAATAAAGGTGAATAGCTTTTGAGAAAAGAATCTCATGTCTGCCTTCCTTGGCCCCTACTCTACTTTATCTGCAGTCTCAGAGAGGCAATACTGCTATGAGTGAATTCATTTCAAGAAGTTGCATTGGCAACCACCATTTTCTGAGACAGGGACCTTAATGAAGATCCATAAACAACCTCATTTTAGGTGGAAGCACATCATTTTTATGGTGAGTAAACAATTCTGGAGAATAGTAAGGAAGGTGGCTTGATAAGTAATGGCGCTTGCAACCAAACTTGATTCCTAGGACACACAGTAGAAGGAAACAACCAACTTGACTCCCATAATTTGTCCTCTGAACTCTATATGTGAGCTGTAGCAGGCGTGTGTGTGTGTGTGTGTGTGTGTGTGTGTGTGTGTGCATGCACACACACACACACAGCATAAATAAATAAGCAAACAAGCAAATAATGTAAAATATTAAAACAATTTTAGAGAAGCATTGCTCATCAGGGGAGACATTATCTTCTTAACTGCTCATCCCTTTGTTATGTGATACCTTGTCACAGAGGTGCCGCAAAACAAAATCAAAATAATCCACAGATTTCCAGCTCAGAATGGAGTGAGCTGTGATACAACTTTTGAATCTCTGTTCTCATAGCCAGAAATATAGACAGATATCTTGTAACAGAAAAGCTGAAGTGTGGGAGTTCTCATAGAAGGCAAATTGAAAATTGTACAAAACAAATGAGTCAATACTGGGGAGTCAAGTTTGCAAAGCTCTCAAAGGAAACAGGAATTGAAAGTTAAAAAAGGGGCTGGAAGGATAGCTCACTGGTTAAGAACACTTATTACTCTTTCACAGGACCTAGGTTCGGTTCCCAACTCACAACTGCCTGTAACTCCAGCTTCAGGGAATCCAATCCTCTTCTGGCTTCCATGGGCACACACATACAAGTATATACAGACCTACACATACACATACACACACATATAAATAAAATCTTTTTCTAAAACTTAAAGAAACTCATAGAAGTCAAGGTTGTATTCAATGGTCTAAAATATCAACCCACACGAAGTACATGAAATTGCTTTTTATGGATGGTGGGGGATTCAGTCTTTGTAGTATCTGCAAATATTGAATTAGTGAACAGTGAATCTCTGTTCCTAGTGGTCACATAGGATCAGGTTCCTGTCCTGTGAGGTTCAACCAATCAATGTATAATTCAACCAAGGTGTTAACCCACCAATCATTACAGAACTTTGTTGTATGTGTGCTTCTGTTTTGAGGAAAATCTATTTTTACATAGATATATTATTATTATTACTTTACATTGAATTAAAGCCAATAGCACTAACTATACTCTTCCATAAGAAGTATCTCTAACATGCACAATTTCTTCTTTAGATGGAGTGCTGTCTTCCCGTGTTTAGATAACCATGCAGCACTTCAATAATAATAACCTTGGGAGTTATTTTAGACAGAGAAATCACTGACAAAAAGAAAATTGTGAAAAACTTTATGGCAGTAAATAGACTGAGAAAAGGACACTCATTTAGTATGATAATTGAGAAAATAAGGCAGCAAATCACCTGTCCATCACATTTGATAAATGCTGGCATCAAAGGATGCAAATGTTTGCTGTTCTCAAATGTGTATCTCCAAAAATGAATGGAAAACATAGCCTGGGAATAATTAGGACTTACGGATTTGCATGTATGATGCCTAATTGGCAATCAAAAGTATCACAGAGAGAAATACACTCATGTTAAGCACCTCTACATGTAACTAGGAAGTGCTCCACATCTCAGATGATTTCAAAGAAGAAATGGACTGTCTGACACATTCTGGCAGGTTGACTTACAGCCCTAAAAGTAGACCCTAGACAGAAATGAAACTGCAGTAGCACACAGCAGCAGACTGTCACACACCTGTGGTCCCAGCACATGGGAGGTGGAGGCAGGAAGATCACAGGTTCAAGGTCAGCCTGGGCTTTGTCATGAGTCTCTGGCTCAAAACCAAAACAAGCACCATAAGTGTGAGTAGACAAAATGGGAAGAGAAAAATGTCTCCATCAGAAAAGTAAGCATTCAAGAACAGAAAAAGTGATTCGTATTCAGGAGTAATCACGGAATGCAAATGTGTTACTCATAAAACAATAAATTTTTGTAAATAATGAATATTAAAAACATTCCAATGATATTTTACTCAACATGTTGATAAGGATAATTTGATGGGCAATTGAACAAATAGATTAAAACCCACAAAAACCTCTTGAGTTAAAAAACATTTCTCGCAAGAACACAAATGAGCTTGAATTTAAAATGAGATTCATCAAATCTTTCTTTATAATAATGAAAACATAAAGTTCAATGCTTATCCCACACTGATTTATAATACCTAATAAATGGAATATTACTTAACCATAAAGTTGATACTTGTGATGATTAATCCTGGGTGTCAACTTGACTGGACTAAAGAACAAATAAGAGAAAAAGGATCTTCAGATTGGACTACCTCAACCCGGATGGCCCACCCCAAATGTGGGCATTACCTTCTGCCGGTAGGCAGTATAAAAGGCCATGGCAGGGGGAGCTGGTCCCTTTTTTCCTGTGGCTTGCTTCTCTCTCACTGGTGAGTTTGTCTTGCTGCTGTGATCAACCCTTTAGATCCCAGTGTGTACTGAGACCAGCAGATCTCCTGGAATCCATTGGGCCTTCAGCACCAGATTGGGACTACTGAGACATCCAGCCTTGCAGACTGAGCAGTTCCCTGGATTCTCAGCCTCTCCAGTGCGGCTTGGCTACTGTTGGACACCTTGAGCTCTGTCATGTGAGCAAATCAATAAATTTGTATATAGCTATATATTTGTCCTGTTGCTTCTGTTTCTTTAGAGAACCCTGACTAATACAGATTTTGGTACCAAAAGTGGTTCTAGAGAAACAGAATTGAAAGGATGAATTTCTTTAGTGGGCTTGGTAGTCTCTGGAGCCAGCTCTCCAACCCAATGAAGCCTAGAGTTACTGAAGGCTCTCCTGATGGCATGAAAAGGAATGATAATCCTTGGTGCAGACTATTTGATGTAATTATGAAGATAGATCCATTTGTGAGAAGCAAGAAATTTAACGACTCTATATATAAAACGTTTGAGAAATTGCAGAAAAATAAGGAAAATAATGATGTTGCCTGATTGCTCCTAGCATGTCTGGATAAAGTGATAAAGGAAAATGAGGAGCTCCAGATTCGAAACAACAGTTTAAAAGTTTCCAAGTGTGCTCTGGAAGAGCATCTTCTTTCCAGCAGCCAAAGAGCTAAAATCATAGAAAATCAAGCTGGAGCCCTTATTATACATTTGGCTGATTTACAATGCAAATTTAATTCCTAGCCAGGAAGAGTGTCAGTAGTCAAAGTGAGAGCACTGGTGGGGAAGGGTGGAACCCTGAAACTTGGGATGGAGATGTGTGGGAGAACCACAATGATGAGGATTTTGAACCCTTGGATTCTGAGGGATTTTCTTTATCTGAGGAATTAATCTCCCCACCCTCAGCAGAGAATCCACACCCTGCAGATCCCTCCTCCCCACCCTTGCCTGAGGAAACTAATCTCCCCCTCCCAGTGTGAGCTAATACCCCTCAGGGCCCAGCAATTGCTGCCTTTAGACCTATAACCAGATTGATGGCTAAGCAAGCCCCTAGAGGTGAGATAGAAAGTGTGGTCCATGACGAGGTGCACTGCACCACTAAAGAAATTAATGAGTTTGCTGATTCATTCTGGCAGAAGCCTAAGGAATATGTGTGGGAATGGATTTTAAGGGTGTGGGATAATGGTGGAAAGAATAGAAAATAGGATCAGACTGAGTTTATCGATATGAGCCCACTGAGTAGAGATTCTAGGTTTAACATGGAAGCTCAGTGGTTAAAAAAGGCATTAAACGTTTATTTGAATGGTTGGCTGATGTATTTATTAAAACATGGCCTACTAACAGCAAGTTAGAGATGCCTTATATTCCTTGACTTAGTATTGATGAAGGGATTGTGAGGGTCAGGCAGATGGGCATACTCGAGTGGATTCAAAGTGTAAAACCACATTCTCCACAATGCGAGGACCAACAGGTGCCTTTCACTGAGTTTATAAGATGGAAAGTACTGAGAGAGACACCAGAACATTTGAAGAGCTTTGTTTTTGCTCTACTTCTTATGCCAGATCTTACAGTTAGAGAAGTTGTTGTTTGCTTGCATAAATTAAATGTTCAGATAATAGGTTTAACAGGACCTCAGGGTAGGGGTTAGGTGGCAGCACTGAATTGCCAAAGGCCAGATGAGCGTAGTTATCATAGTTATCATAATGGGCGGCAAAGGCAAAACAATGCCTATAATGGCATGACCCGAAATGATCTTTGGAACTGGCTAATTAATCATGGTATTCCCAGGAACCAAATACATAAGAAGCCTACTAAGTTTTTATTTGATCTGTATAAGCAGAAAAGTTCTAGAACAAATGACAGGAAGTCAACATTGGATTTCAGCAGTAGCAAATCCCATCCAGTTAACCAGTTTCCAGACTTGAGACAGTTCACAGACCCAGAACCCCTGAATGAAGTGGTGGCTGGGTTCCGATGAGGAAGGACCTTGTCACAATACCAAAGAGTTATGCTGTTTACCTTCCTCCTGTCCTTCCCCAGAGAGACCTGAGGCCCTTTACTACAGTAACTGTACACTGGGGAAAAGGAAATAATCAGACTTTTCAAGGCCTATTGGATGCTGGTTCTGAGTTGACACTGATCCCAGGAGACCCTAAAAAGCATTGTGGCCCTCTGGTTAAAGTAGGGGCCTATGGAGGTCAGGTGATAAATGGAGTTTTGGCTGAAGTCCGACTCACAGTGGGCCCAGTGGGTCCCAGAACTCATCCTGTGGTTATATCCCATGTCCCAGAATGTATATTTGGGATATATATATAATTAGAAATTGGCAGAATCCCCACATTGGTTCCCTGACCTGTGGAGTGAGGACTATTATGGTTGGAAAGGCCAAATGGAAACCATTGGTGTTGCCTCTACCAGGGAAAATAGTGAACCAAAAACAGTATCGTATCCCTGGAGGGATTGCAGAGATTAGTGCCACCATCAAGGATTTGAAAGATGCAGGGGTGGTGATTCCTACCACATCTCCATTTAACTCTCCAATTTGGCCTGTGCAAAAGACAGATGGATCATGGAGAATGACAGTTGACTATCGAAAACTCAACCAAGTAGTGACACCAATTGCAGCCTCTGTACCAGATGTGCTGTCCTTACTTGAGCAGATTAATATGTCTCCTGGTACCTGGTATGCAGCTATTGATCTGGCCAATGCTTTCTTCTCACTACCTGTTCATAAGGACCACCAGAAGCAATTTGCTTTCAGCTGGCAAGGCCAATGGTATACATTTACTGTCTTACCTCAGGGGTATGTTACCTCTCCAGCCTTGTGCCATAACTTACTTAGAAGGAATCTTGATCGCCTGACTTCCACAAAATATCACACTGGTCCACTGTATTGATGATGTTATGCTGATTGGACCCAGTGAATAGGAGGTAGCAGCTAGTCTAGACTTGTTGATAAAGTATATGCACATGAGAAGATGGGAAATAAACCCAACTAAAATTCAAGGGCCATCTACCTCAGTGAAGTTTCTAGGAGTTCAGTGGTGTGGAGCATGCAGAGACATTCCTTCTAAGGTAAAGAATAAGTTGTTGCACCTGGCCCCTCCCTCCACCAAGAAAGAAGCACAACGTTTAGTGGGCCTTTTTGGATTCTGGAGGCAGCACATTCCTCATCTGGGTGTGTTACTATGACCCATATATCAGGTGACACAAAAGGCAGCAAACTTTGAGTGGGGCTTGGAACAGGAAAAGGCTCTTCAACAGGTCCAGGCTGCAGTGCAGGCTGCTCTGCCCCTAGGGCCATATGATCCAGCAGATCCAATGGTGCTTGAGGTATCAGTGGCAGATAGAGATGCCATCTGGAGACTGTGGCAGGCTCCCATAGGGGAATCACAGCAGAGACCATTGGGATTTTGGAGTAAGGCTCTACCTTCATCTGCAAACAACTATCCTCCTTTTGAGAGACAGCACTTAGCCTGCTATTGGGCCTTAGTGGAAACTGAACGTTTGACAATGGGCCACCAACTCACCATGTGGCCTGAGCTGCCCATCATGAGCTGGGTGTTATCTGACCCACCAGACCATAAAGTAGGACATGAGCAGCAACAGTCCATTATTAAATGAAAGTGGTTCATATGTGACAAGGCCCGGGCAGGCCCCGAGGGCACAAGCAAGCTACATGAAGAAGTTGCCCAAATGCCCATGGTTCCCACTCCTGTTACAATGCCTCCTGTGCTTAAGCATGCACCTATGGCTTCATGGAGTTTTCCCTATGATAAGTTGACTGAGGAAGAGAAGACTAGGGCATGGTTCACTGATGGTTCTGCACACTATGCAGGTACCACCCAGAGGTGGACAGCTGCAGCATTATAGCCAATTTCTGAAACAATCCTAAAGGACACTGGTGAAGGAAAGTCTTCACAGTGGGCAGGTCTTCAGGCAGTGCACATGGTTGTGCATTTTTCCTGGAAGGAGAAATGACCAGAGGTTCAATTATATACTGATTCATGTGCTGTAGCCAATGGTTTGGCTGGATGGTCAGGGACTTGGAAGGAGCATGACTGGAAAATTGGTGAGAAAGACATTTGGGGAAGGAGTATGTGGATAGAGCTCTCTGAATGGTCAAAGGATGTGAAAATACTTGTGTCTCATGTAAATGCTCATCAAAAGGTGATCTCAGCAGAGGATGAGTTTAATAATCAAGTAGATCAGATGACTCATTCTGTGGATAGTCAGCCTCTTTCTCCAGCTATCCCTATTGTTGCTCAATGGGCCCATGAACAAAGTGGTCATGGTGGCAGAGATGGAGGTTATGCATGGGCTCGACAGCATGGACTTCCAGTTACCAAGGCTGATCTGGCTACAGCTGTTGCCAAGTGCCAGATTTGCCAACAGCAGAGACCAACATTGGGCCCCTGATAAGGTGCTATTCCCTGGGGTGACCTGCCAGCAACCTGGTGGCAGGTTGACTACATTGGACCACTTCCATCATGGAGGGGACAGCATTTTGTCCATACAGGAATACTTATTCTGGTTATGGATTTGTCTTTCCTGCACATAATGCTTCTGCCAAAACTACAATCCAGAGAATTACAGAATGCCTTATCCACCATCACGGTATTCCTCACAGCATTGCTTCTGACCAAGGAACTCACTTCACAGCCAAAGAAGTGTGACAGTGGTCCCATGGTCATGGTATCCACTGGTCTTACCATGTCCCCCACCACCCAGAAGTAGCTGGCTTGATAGAACGATGGAATGGCCTCTTGAAGACACAGTTACAGTGCCAATTAGGTAACAATACCCTGGAGGGCTGGGGCAAGGTTCTCCAGCAGGCAGTATATGCTTTGAATCAGCACCCACTATATGGTACTGTTTCTCCTATAGCCAGAATTCATGGGTCCAGGAACCAAGGGGTGAAAATGGGAGTGATTCCACTCACTATCACCCCTAGTGACCCAGTAGGAAAATTTTTGTTTCCTGTACCCACAACCTTGCGTTCTGCCAGTCTAGAAGTTTTGGCTCCAAAGGGGGGAGTGCTTTTGCCAGGAGATACAGCAAATGTTCCATTGAACTGGAAGCTAAGACTTCCCCCTGGCCACTTTGGGCTTCTACTGCCCTTAAGCCAACAGGCTAAGGAAGAATAACAGTAGTAGTAGGAGTGATTGATCCAGACTACCAAGGGGAAATTGGACTTTTTCTCCACAATGGGGGCAAGAAAGATTATGTCTGGAAGGCAGAAGATGCTGTAGGGTGCCTTCTGGTGCTACCATGTCCTATGATTAAGGTTAATGGGAAACTCCAACAACCCAAACCAGACAGGACAATAAATGGCCCAGAGCCTGCAGGGATGTAGGTATGGATCACTCCTCCAGGGAAGGAGCCTAGACCTGCAGAGATGCTTACTGATGGTGGAGGAAATACAGAATGGGTAGTAGAAGATGGTAGTCATAAATATCAGCTGAGGCCATAGGAACAGTTGCAGAAACATGGATTATAATAGATATTAACTTTTGTCCTATTTGGTTGAGAATGTGCTTGTTCATATATATACATATATTAAGCAGATACTTGTTCCCTTTTTTTTTTTTTTTTTTTGGTCTTTTCAAGACAGGGTCTCCCTGTAGTCCCAGCTGTCCTGGAACTCACTCTGTAGACCAGGCTGGCCTTGAACTCACAAAGATCCTCCTGCCTCTGCCTCCCAAGTGCTAGGATTAAAGGCGTGCACCACCATACCTGGCCTATTCCCTTTTGAAGGTGCAACTGAGATAAGTGTTAAGTGTTGTCATATTTAGGTTATTAGATACTGAAGGACTAAGTGTTCTTCAAGGACATTACCACCTACTCTAAGATATAATGCTTTGCGATTGCACATGAGACACTTATAACATGTTAGGTGGAATTATGACCTTGCCATTGTTAGCAATTGACATTTAAGCATAACATAAGGAGAGGTTATTTATTGGGTGTCAAGTTGACAAGGGGTGGACTTGTGATGGTTAAGCCTGGGTGTCAACTTGACTGGACTAAAGAACAAATAAGAGAAAAAGGATCTTCGGATTGGACTACCTCAACCCAGATGGCCCACCCCAAATGTGGGCATTACCTTCTGCCGGTAGGCAGTATAAAAGGCCATGGCAGAGGGAGCTGGTCCCTTTTTTCCTTTAGCTTGCCTCTCTCTCACTGGTGAGTTTGTCTTGTTGCTGTGATCAACCCTTTGGATCCCAGTGTGTACTGAGACTGGCAGATCTCCTGGAATCCATTGGGCCTTCAGCACCAGATTGGGACTACTGAAACATCCAGCCTTGCAGACTGAGCAGTTCCCTGGATTCTCAGCCTCTCCAGTGCGGCTCGGCTACTGTTGGACTTCTTGAGCTCTGTCACATGAGCAAATCAATAAATTTGTATATAGCTATATATTCGTCCTGTTGCTTCTGTTTCTTTAGAGAACCCTGACTAATACAATACTGTACTGTAATCATTTATAAATACTTCCTAAATAAAATGTACTATAATTACACAGTGTAAAATCACAAATGCATGCTTTTGCAATGTAAATGTATTTATACATAAATTTATATGTATACAGATACATATTTATAGTTTTATAAATGAAAGCATATGTATAAATTCACATAAGCAAAATATGCACTACATACATATTCGTATTTATGTTTATGATTATATGAATCTATTCACATACATATAAACATACTAGTTTATGCATATGCATACTAGTATGTGTATAAATAACTACTTAACTGTTAACATTTGCTTGCATTTTCCAAAGATTTCAAAGTAAATTGATTGACTTTCACATTAATATATACAATGAAAATTTTAAATGACAATAAATGGAAATGGATCAGCCAGCTCACAACTCCAGCTGCAAGGAATCCAACACCCTCTTCTGGCCTCTGCAGACACCTGCACACACACACACACACACACACACACACACACACACACATGAATGGAAATAGAAATAGCCATCCTGAGTGAGGTAACCCAGAACCAGAAAGACCCATGTTCTCTCATGTGAGTGGATATTAGCTTTGAATTTTTACATGAATGTGTTTTCAATATGGAAAAAATCCATAGAGGTCAGGAAACAGTAAGGGGTCAGGTGGGGGGTGAGGAGAGCTTCACAGGAAGGGAGATAGAGACCAATGACATAAAGAGGGAAAGGGGAATAATGGACTAGAAAGTGCTAAATGGGGTGGAGGATGTGAGAGCAGGCTGCAGCATGAGTAAGGGGAGGGATAACTAACTCTAAAGGCCTTTTGAAAAAAACATATGGAAACCTACTATTAGACAAGTTTCTTAAAATATAAATATATACAATATAAGAAAAAATTTAAATGGAATTATCCTATAGTGGGGGTTCAATTGCACTACCAGACATCACAGGCTAGCAAACAAACAGCCCAGTGTCAGGAATGGATTCCCTCTTTCTGAGTTGAGCAGGGGTTTCACATAGGCCCCCAAACAATATTAGCTATTGCCATTACTCTTGGTTACATGCCAGAACGTGACGGTAAGATCCTATTGTTGAAGACACCTCATACATGAGTCACACAACAAACAAGCAGAAATTAGACTGGTGCTGACCCCAAAGCTTCACCTTTACCAGATACCTTTCAGAGTGAGGAGGTGCCATGCATGCCATTAGAAGAGAAATGTAATCATCAACCTTACTCTGCTATGAACTCTGTGAACTATTACAACTGGCCTGGAAAGAAATCATGTTCAATGGTATGGTAATGTGAATATTATAGGAGTGACCAACCACCTTCTTACTGGATCTAAGGCTGAGTTCACAAGATGGAGCACACACCTTACACTAATTTCAAGGCCCAGAACCTGTGGATAGACAGGATATAGGCCATAGGGAAGACCTACTACTATTATTCAACTAAGTAGACATAGTATTAAACCAGCTCCCAATGACTTATTGTTATACCCATAGATTAGTGCATTTCTCAACTCCCACCAGAGAAGCTTCTTGCAGCAGATAGTGACTAACACAGAGATCTATAACTGGTCAACCTGCAGAGAACAAAAGTCTGTGGAGTGCTCAGCCCTAAATGGAATGTTCATACTGCCCCCTCTCTTCCCGGTTCTCACGATCACTGCAAAAGAGGGGATGGAAAGATTGTAAGACCCAGATGTTGATAATGAATATAAGAAACACCATGTTGTCTGGATACAAGATGGAAGTTGAGCAGATGAACCCACAGCACTTGTGACTGAATGCATAAGACCTTTGAAAACCCAAGTCAGACAAAATCCCTGCAGGGATGGGGAGGTGGGCGTGAAGCCCAGGCCCCAGCTGAGGATCTATTAGTAACTGATAGCTGCTAGGAAAGGGAAATCAGTTTTCTTTAAGGATGTGACCCCTGGTAGACACATACCCAAGAGCATCAGGGGACACAAATTTGACTTAATAAACCTCTGAAAAGGAAAATAATGGAGGACATGAAGTCAGGAAAGTGGTAAGATTGGGCGGACTTAGGGAGGGGGGGTTCTGAGGATGATCAAAATACATTGCATAAACTTTTCAAAGAATCCACAGAATATTTTTAAAAGAAAATTAATAGAAATGAACATGTGTTTGACAGCACACAAACTAAAAATAAAGTCAATTATATCACATTTTAAAGTCAGATGTATCTTTTTTTACTTGTTTATTTTTATTTTATGTGTATGAGTTTATTACCTTCATGAAAGTAAGTAACTCATGTCATGCAGTGCCCAGTAAGGGCAGAAAAGGACATTAGAGACCCTGGAACTGGAGTTACAGATGGTAGTTAGTCACTCTGTGGGTGCTGGTAATTGAACCTAGGTCTTCTGCAAGAACAGCCAGTGCTCATAAGCACTGGGCCATCTCTCCAACCCCAAAAATACATCTTTTAAAAAAGGATAACTAAAAGTAATTTTAACTTCAAATTTAGGGCTGAGGACATGGCTCAATGGGTAAAAGTGTTTGTTGTACAAGCATGAGTACCTGAAATTAGAATCTCTAGAACCCATGTAAAGCCAGGTGTGGTAGTGCATGTTTGTATTCCTGGTATTTCTATATCAAGATGGAAGGTGGGGGCAGAAGAATCAGTGCAAGCTCACAGGCCTGTAGCCTTGTATACACAGCAGCAAACAAGACGCTGCCTCCAAACAAGGTCAAAAGTGAGGACTGATACCCTATGTTATCCTCTGCCCTACAGAGAAGAGAGAGAGAGAGAGAGAGAGAGAGAGAGAGGATTATAAAGAAAAATTAAGGAGTGATTCTAGTCAAACTTCAACCTGTTGCTTAGGACAGTCAGTATTTTAATTTCTTCCTTCAACTTTCCTGGGTGGATTAAAGAATAACAGAAAGCCCACTCTCCCGACAGGAAGCTCATTGATTCAAGCTTGCCAACGTTCTAAAGAAAATAGTCCAAGAGGATGTACTTTAGGGAGGGTAGATAGCACCCTTAATAGGAAGATCCTGTTTATGCTCATCAGAGTTAGCTATACACATGGGTGACTGACCCAGATAATTAATGCTTTTAGTGATATTTAGTTATAATTCCTTCAAAGAGAACTATTTAGAATGGAGGGGAAAATGACGTTTAGGCCTCAAACTGCAACAATAGGTAACAAGTGCTTACAAGGAGGTGTGTGTGTGTGTGTGTGTGTGTGTGTGTGTGTGTGTGCTGTTAAAAATTAGTTATCCTATAGCAAAGAAACATCCACTATGGAGTGTTGTTGGGCACTTGTGCTTAAGCAGTCGTAGAGGTGAAAAGCAACTCTGTTTCTGCTGGAAGATTAAAGAAGGAAGGGGCTGGTAGCCAGGGAACTAGGCCAGACAGTGCATATTAAACCCAAAAAAAGCACAAACACATGTCACCCCCGAAATAGCCCTGGCTGGACAAATGGTGGACTGGAAGAACCTGTTGAGAAATAAATTGCTTTTTCATTTGATTTCTGACATGACTGTAGAAACCATGACAAAGAGAGAAAAACTCTTCCTCCTCATGGAAGAGAGCCTGCGGGGGGGGGGGGGAATGAAAACTTCCATGTGAAAACTTCCCCATCCTTCCCCATCATCATCACTGCCTTGAACAAATAACTGAGATCTATATCCTGTGCCTACAGCTCAAGATTTTCATGTGATAAAAACTCAGGATTGTCCTGTTGTCAAAATAAGCACTTCTTCCTGTCTATGTCCTTGGCTTTAGATCTATGTTCATTTATCTAGGTACATGAAATTTTTAATCAAGAGAT
Source organism: Rhizomys pruinosus (assembly GCA_009823505.1). Classification (NCBI taxonomy): domain Eukaryota; kingdom Metazoa; phylum Chordata; class Mammalia; order Rodentia; family Spalacidae; genus Rhizomys; species Rhizomys pruinosus. Next base: position 4,516,352 of record VZQC01003508.1, read on the forward strand.
TGTGAGGTCTGACCTGAAAAGCCTCCATCCAGAATGGCAGGTCCCATTGGCATAGTTCTCTGTGCTCACTCTGCTCTGCATGATGCTGTCTCTCTTATTTATATTTATGATAATATGAATACATTTGCATAAATATAAATATAGCAGCATATTGATACTAGTGCATCTATAAATAGATGCTTAACATATTTATTAACATCTGATGGCATTTTATAAAGGTTTTATGGTGCAGAGATGCTGATATAGCATAACCTTGATGATAAAAAGAATTTTCTCCTTACTCTTTACTGTGGCGAACATTAAGAGAGAAAAGAAAATTTACAAAAAAGGAGAGATTTGTCCCAAGGCTTCAGGGATCTCAGCTTATAGTTGACTGGCTCCATGTAAGGGAGAGCATCATAGCAGTACAAAATTGCTCACCTTGCAGTGACCAGGGAGGAGGAAGGGAGAGGAGAGAGAGAGAGAGAGAGAGAGAGAGAGAGAGAGAGAGAGAGAGAGAACAGCAAGGTGTATCTCCAGGGACAGATTCTCCATGACAAATTTCTATCAATGAGACCCCATATCTCCATCTCCTAGTTTCTTCTATCCCCTAAAATAACATTTCCAACTAGGGACAAAGCCTTTAAAACATGAGCCTGTAGAGGACTATTCCTTTTCAACAGGGACATCCTGGAGAACCTAGTTCTTGAACACTCTTACCAAGCATCACTGATGTGGGGAGGAGGGAAGTTTATGTATTATATGCTTACCCTGGGGTATAAACTCTTGAAAGATACAAGACTTAATTAAAAATGGATGAAAGTCCTCTCTAAAACAATAGAGAGATTAATGAAATGTAAAATCCTTTCTCCCTTTGAAGATTTTAGCCTACTATAATTTGGACATACCTAAAGTAATCTCTTCATTAAATTAAATCTTTACACGAGAGAAGAATCGTGCTATTTAGAGGGGAAATTTATTTATAAGTAATTGTGGCATTACAAAGATAGGCGACATACCAGAAAGAGATAAACATATCATGGGGAGAAGAATAGAACAAACTATTTACTTGGGATTAATTGCTCCACTTGAATGCATGTTGTCTTTGTTGCAGACTCAAGCCATGCTTAGTTGCTTTCTTTCTTTATAAATTTTATTTATTTATTTCTGTATGTGTATGAATGTACTGTCTGCATGTAGGTTTCTTCACCCCTGTCGTGCAATGCTGCAGAAGTCAGAAGAGGGAGTCGGATTCCTCTGGAACTGGAGTTAAAGACGGTTCTTAGCCGCCTTGTGAGTGCTGGGGATCGAAAGAGTCCTCTTCAAGAGCAGTCGGCGCACTTAACTGCTAGGCTATCTCTCCAGCCCCAGTTGCTTTCTTTTAATTCTTCAATTCACTATTTTTCTACTTTCATTTTGTTTTCCATGATAAAATACCCTGACCAAAAGTAACTTTGGGGGAGAAAGTATTTTAGGTTTTCAAGTTGCAGGTTGCAAGTCCGTTGTTGTGGGAAGTCAGGGCAGGATCTCAGGTCAGAAACCTGGGGCGGGGGCGGGGGCGGGGGCGGGGGGGGGCAGGCCTGCTTGTGATTACAAACAGAATCAGCTCTAACCAAAGAACTCACCTCACAGCAAAAGAAGAGCAGCAAGAACTATGAAGGAGGCTGCTTGCTGGCTGAGAGACAGGCTGATGCTCAGCTTTCTTATACAGTTCAGGGCCACCTGCTTATTCTATACTAGTGCTCCCCACAGAGGGCTGGCTCCTACCACATCAATTAACAATCAAGATAGTCCCCCATAGGCAGGCTCCTAGGTCAACCTGACCTAGATAATCCCGCAAATGAGATTCCCATCCCATTGTCTAGGTGGTATCTGTTGACCATTAAAGCTAACCACAACTGGATTTATTATGCCAGAAAGTTGCAATTCAGCCTTTTATGACATCTTATTATATTCTGGAGTATTATGTTCTTACCGTGGATGCTGGATTAATTTAATCATTTTCGAATTTGCCACCATGCTTGTTAATTTTTTTATTAAAATATTTTACTTATACTTTATGGTTATGAGTATATTGCCTGCATATGTGTAAATGCACCCATGTTGTACAATGCCTGCAGAGGACAGAAAGGGTATCAGATATTCTGGAACTGGAATCACAGAGGGTTGTTAGGCACCATGTAGATGCTGAGAACTGAATGCATGTCCTCTGCAAGAGCAGCCAGTGCTCCTAACCAATGAGCTATCTCTCCAGCCCTGCTGGTTAAATATTTTACAATAATTTTATCTCTTTGGATTTCTTAATAAAAGCCTATAGTGTTTGTGGTATTAAATCCAAACCTTTTTGCAATTTTATTATGTATTACTTATTTATAATTTATGTACATGTGTGTTCATGTGTGTACGTATGGCATGATGTACATGTGGAGTTCAGAGGACAACTTGTGGGAGTCATTTCTCTTTCACGTGGGTCACCTGGCAGCAACACCTTTTCCCATGGAGCCTTAAATCAGACTTTAAAATTATAGTTTCAATACCTACCAAGTCCCACTGCATTTTAATATTTGAAAGTATAAGTCTAACATATCAGGGGGAATTTTTTAGCTATCACAATCTGATCTTAACAACTAAATTATTTGAATTTTGCAGGATTTTCCTCCAAATTTGTTTCAATTTACACAACATATACATACATATATACATACATACATACATGCATTCAGAGAGAGTATATTTTAAGTAATGAACTAATGTCCCCTGTTATCTACCAATGTAATTTATACATACATATATACATACATGCATTCAGAGAGAGTATATTTTAAGTAATGAACTAATGTCCCCTGTTATCTACCAATGTAATTTATATGTAAATACTTGTCTATGGAGGGCTTATATACAAATACTTTCTATACCTCGATTATGAAAACCATGAACACTATCCATGTGTCCTAGTTTGCTATCAATCACTGTGACAAAACACTCCGACCAAACCCAACTTGGGGAGGAAATAGTTTATTTGGCTTATATCTCCTCCATCAGAGTTCATCACTGAGGAAACTCAAGGTAAGAGCTGAGGGCAGGAACCTGGAGGCAGGAGCTGAAGCACAGGCCATGGAGGAATGCTGCTAACTGGCTTGCTCCCCTGGCCCATGCTCAGCCTGTTTTCTTATTGGTGGAGGGTATCTATGGACAAAATCAAAAGAATGAGGGGGAAAACCTAGTTTGTCATGACATTCTGTCCAACCACAGTATCTATCTTATGGGAGTGCTTCTTAGTATTTCTTATACAAGGCTGCTTGAGCTTTTGTCCAAGGCTTTTCTAAAATATTATACAGTAGTTAAAAGTATCAGGCTGGTGTAACTTAGCCTTTCTGGATGCTTAACGACCATACTTAATGCCCATACCAATTTAGCTGAGGGACTTAAGGGATAACTTTGTTCCTTGCCCTGAGATGTCAACTAAGCCCCAGGGACTACATGGGAGCATCTCTTGAAATGTCCTGCAAATGTGAGTCGCCAGTCTTCCTGTGCAGGGAGGTCTTGGAGACCCAATAATGGGACTTCAGCCAGTGCCCGGGGGTGGCACTGCCCACAGTGAGCTAGGCCCTTCATATCAGTCAACAATCAGAAAATACCCCCTCAGACATGGCCACAGGCCAATCCAATGGAGGAAATTCCCCAATTGAGGCTCCCTCAGCCCAGGTGTGTCAAGTTGACATCAAAGCCATCCTGTCAAGCAGAACTCTTATCCCAAGACCTAGGTGACAATGCAAACTCAACCAGAGACCCAGAGATGTCTACTATAGAGTGCAGAGCATTTTCTCTTCCTTTGTGCTTGGCAGAGAAAGTTGAAGAAAAAGAAATCTCAACTTTTACAAGGAAAAGCCTAAAGCTGAAAAGTTAAACCTAAGGATTTACATTATAAAGCATGGTATTCAAGACACAGGAAATGACACACATGTGCGGGGGTAGGAAATGGAAGGTAGGACATAAAGAACAGTTGTTTTAGGATAAGCTTTGTATCACTATTTGACTCTTTAATCCACATGCACATTTTACATTTCAACAATGGGAACAAACTGACCCCATCTGCACAATCATAACACATTAGCTAGGAAGGGAGCACTTACCCAAACTTCTTTGATTTAGAGATTCATAATGGAAGGTTTTCAAAACTATCTAGACATAAGGCTGCAGAGGTGGCTCAACAGAGAAGAGCTGATCTTGCAGAGAACCCAAGTTCAGTTCCTAGCACTTGTATCATGCATCTTACAGCCACTTGTAATCCCCTGCCCAGGGGTCTATGTCCTCTTCTGGCTGCCACAGGCACCTACACATTTGTGCATACATGCAAACATACACACACATAAGTAACACCAAACCATAATATGTGACTTTCTATCCTGATATAACAGTAAGAGGCAGAAAAATGTAAAAGAAACAAGGAGGTAAAGTAAAAGAAAGAGCCCAAAAGGGGGTAGGGGGTGGGGGTAGTAGGAACCAAATGTTACCAAGGGGTAGGTGGAGAAAATGGTTTATTCAGCAGGAAAGGGTGGAGAAAAGGACATACAAAGAACCATGGAGTAAGGGGAGAAGGAACTCAGAGAGGGTACTAGGATAGGAGATAAGTATTATCAAGACGGAAATCGAGACACTTAAACTGGGTAGGAAGGAGGGAGGCTAGACACGGAGAAAGAGAGAGAGAAGAGCTAAATATAACTTAAGTGATATAAAGAAACAGAGGGAAATATATTAACTCAAAAAAACCCTGAAAAATACACATGTAATATCTGAACATGAGTGCATGTGTATACCTGAAGGCTGCATAACAACAAGCACAGTACCAGACAGGAGAAGCTTCCCTTTCACCAGAGTAGTCCAAAAGACTCCCAAAATAACACAGGCTATTGCCCCAGCCCTGATTTCCTCCCAGAACTTGAAGGGAAGACCCTATTGCTGAAGACAGAACATCCTTTGGACACAGGATTTGGAGCAATGAAGCTGTAACTGAACTGGAAGCCTCCTCCATGAAGACTAGTTCTCATAGCGCTAGAGGATACTGTTCAAGCTGCTAAGGAAGAAAATCAATCAATGGTTGAACCCAGCTTCAAAACCTAATAACCACAACGGCTGGCACAGCAAACTATCTCACTGGTGCAGTGGTGGTACTTTTATCTAGGAGGTAATCAAAAGTTATACAATTGGGAGGAAACTCGTGGGTGGCACTGTAAATATACACAGCTGGAGATCCTATGGAAAATCCCATGTCTGGCATATCTCTAGACAAATGAAATTTCTTACCATCTGCTAAATATGGATACTTACATTTACAAACAGGTATCCATACAACAGTCATCAAAGAAGCTTCAAATAGATGGTGGCTATTAGAGAGATTCACAACTGGTCACAGCCAGACAATACGTGTCTGAGAGATGCCCAGCCCCAAGTGGCACATCTATACCTAAGGCTCATGTTACATACCAGAGCAGGGGGCAGAGAGACTACTAATACATCCTTCAACTCTCACCAATGAAAACCCCCATGTAAAAAGTGCGTGTCCCTGGATAGGACTCCTACATTAAAACTAGAATAAATTCTTGGGCTGGAGAGATGGCCTAGCGGTTAAGAGCACCGACTGCTCTTGCAGAGGACCCCGGTTGGATCCCCAGCACCCACATGGGCGGCTGAGAACCATCTGTAACTCCAATTCCAGGAGAACTCCAGTTCCAGGGGAATCTGACAACCGTCTTCTGACCTCCGCGGCATTGCACGACACGGGTGCACAAACCTACATGCAGACAACATTACGTTCATACACATAAATAAATAAATGAATAAATAAATAATTTTTTAAAAGGCACAGACTTTCTTAAAAAAACTAGAATAAATTCTTTAAAAGAATTAGACAAAATGCAAATGCATGTGCTCTTTTATAGGTAGATGCTTAAAAATGTAAATCTGAATGTATAATTGTGATTGGTAGGTCACAACAAATTATTAATAATTTATGAAGAGCCACAAGAGAGGAGTTTTGAATAAAGGAACCAGTGGGGAGAAGGAAATGCTAATTGCTCTTATTTGATCAGTACCCGTTAGTTACGTACATGTGTTACTTTAATCTTCACGTATGTGTGCACATTCATGTGTGTGTGAGTGCAAGAACATGGATGCCATGGGATGCCTATAGAGGAAAAACTTCAGGTGTCAGTTTTCATCTTCTACTTTGTTGGTGACATAGTCATTTACTGTTTACCATTGTGTGGATCAGACAAGCTGGCTGTCAAGCTTCTGGAGGATTCTCTATCCTCTCCCTCTCCTCTGCCCAAAAGAGCATTGTGATTGTAGGCAAGCTACTATGTCCAACTTTCTATGAGTCCTGGGAATCAGAACTTATATCCTCCTGCTTATGTGGTACCTGGTCATCTCTCCAGGCCCCACCATCCATGTATTAAAATATCATACTGTATCCCATAAATGATATTTGTTACAAGATAATCAAAACCCCAAATTATCAATAGTCCAATAACTACTAGTTTGTATCTATAAGTTTCAACTCTATGGAGAGCTCCAGATTTATGATATATGATATATGTTCTACGGCTCTACTGGAAGCCTGGAAACTCCCACAGCTGAGCATTCCTCTTCTCTCAGCTCTTCCTCCCTGAGCATAACTGAGATGGCGCATGACTTCACAGCACAGTCAGCCCATTCAGGTTGCAAAGTGAGGTTCCATGTTTTTCTCTCTGTCTCACTTCCTGTGTACAAGTCAGAGCCTACTCATGGAGGTCCTAACTTCAAAACGGGTCTCAAAAGCTCACTCTGGTCTTCATCATGTCTACTATCAGATTAGTTCACCTCGGTGTTGTCATTTGCCAGAAACAGGACAAGGCCCCTTTTTTAATATTTTAGACAAGGCCCTTCTAATTAGCCTCCTGGTATCTGCTCCTTAGTGCATTTCTGTATAGCAGGCAAAGTGATCTTCAGAAATATAATTGGGTGCGGTTTGTTATAGTTTCATTTCATTTCTTTTTTGTTTTGTTTTGGTCCTTTTTGAGACAGGGTCTCCTTGTAGCTCCTGCTGTCCTGGAACTTGCTATGTAGATCAGGCTGGTCTTGAACTCAGAAAGATCCACCTGCCTCTGCCTCCCAAGTGCTAGGATCAAAGGCGTGTGCCACCACACCCGGCATATAGTTTCATTTCTATCACTGTGATAAAATACCCAAACAAATAACAACTTTGGGGGGAAGTGTTTAATTTTATCTCACAATCCAGGTTACAATCCACCAGAGCAGGGAAGTCAAGGGGGGAATTTAGCCAGTCACATCACATCACAGTCAAGAGATAAAGGAATATGCACATGCTCAGCATAGTTTCTTCACTTCTACTGTCAGGGCACTTAAGACTTACCCCCACAGACAAGCTTAGCTCACAGGGGCCAGTCCAGTGTAGATAGACCTGCACAGCAACTCTTTTCCTATTCTAGCTGTCAAATTGACAAAGCTAACCATCCCAAGACTGTCCCCTGGATTAGCGTGTTGAATGGATTCAGCACTGTCACACTCAGAGCCTGAGCGTCTGCACACTAATTCCTCTCTTTCCCTGTGCTCACTCTGTCTACACTCTGGCTTTGTTGCAGTTCTCCAAATTGTCCCAGCCATACTGTCTGCCAGGGACCTTGCAGAGGAGACTCAGGCTGCCTGAATACTCTAAGCTCTCTGCATCTGACCACCTCCCCTTTACACTTTAGGTCCCAGTTCAAATCTCTTTTCTTAAAAAAAGACTTTGTTAACTCAGTTCATATTAACTAGTGTTTATCTCTGTATTTATTCATGTCAACATCTGTTGGTTGGTTCTCTCCTAAAGTACACTAAAGTACACTCTGGGAAGCCAAGGCCCCTGTTATGCATTGTGTGACAGGGCTGGCTCATGGAAGGGGCTCAGGCAGAAGGTTTAGACATCTTCCATAAGTTATTTATCCATTCATTAATGAAGTCCAAAGTTAAGTAAGCTGCAAGGAATGAGCTCATGGGCGATCTATGATACTCTTTCTGGGAAAAAATGCCCTTGAAAATAGCTCTCACCCAGTCTTCCAAACTCCATGGGTCCAGGTCACAGCGGGATTCTCGGTGACTTATACAAGCTCAGCTCTGGGGTGACAGACCTTCTTCTCCCCCTTGGCCCTGCATGCAAATAATATGAACGTTTTCTTATTAAAAAGAAAAAGAGCATCTAAGGTATTTTATTCTGAGTATTTGTTCAGTGAAGTTTACACAGCTTGTGGAGAATTATTCAGCAGGAAATTAAATCTCCGTAATTCTGAATTTTCACTTTGCTTTCAATTGGCACAGCTTTTTGGCACAGCACTCTCCCTTCTAGAACATTCATAATACCACATCTGCCACCAAAATGTGATTTCTGAGCCAAATCACAAAGCAGGTTAGAAAAGAAGTCTCTCTGGAGGCCTCAGATATTAGGTGGTACATCAATCAAGAACAGACCACAAGGGCAGACAGATATGGCCAGCAATTAATAAAGTTTTGTACAGTAATTTGGAGCTTACAAAGTACTTAGGTAAGATAATAGATTGACAAAAAACATTTTTGCATTGTCTGAGTGACTATATCACCTGATTTGTACCTTGACACAATTTTATGAGAACAATCTTGGCTTTAAATTAATATTTATTGTGTGTGTATATGTGTGTATATGTGTACAATGGAATGCATGTGTAAATCACAGCTGGTGGGAGCTGGTTCTCTCCTACCGTGTGGTCCTAAGGGATCAAACTCAGGTTTTCAAGCTTGGTAGCAAATGTCTTTACCTAATTAACCATCTCACTCTGGGAACTGATTATCTTGGGGAGATATAAATGAATTGAATATAGTTATAAGATTAGTGCTCCAAATACTGAACTTGGAATGATCTCTTGACAAATGTTGGTAACTTATGTATATTATCTTCAAAAACCATCTGACTACTTTGCTATTTCACTTATGGGAGAGATTTAACTTCGCCATGAAGCAAAGAGCTATAATACAGGTAGATTTTGTTATGCAGGCATAGAAGAAAACATGCAACTCACTTGACTCTGCACACTTGAAGAGTCAAAATGGATTTTTATCACTTGATTTTTAACAAAGAAATGGCAATGATTCTTGTCTCAACCAGAATAGATGGATTTCAAGGACTTTTTCAAATAAGAACTATGAAGGAATTGGGCATTCAACTTACTTTGTTGTATCTAAAGCACAGTTCATGGTTTTTAAGCCATAATTTGTACAAATGTGAGAAATTCATGTAAGTTTTCACCAAAGTTCTAGAAAGCAGCAAGGCTCAGGCAATGTGGGTAGTATCTGAGAGCCAGCAAGAAGACCGTGAGAGGCCATTGCATGAAGCTCGGAAGTGAAACCCAAGTTTCAGATACCAGAGCCATTGACAATCTACTGAAAATAAATCTGAAGACATATTACAGAGCCAGCAAGAGCGGTCACACATGCTGTAGGCAGAAGAGCTGAAGAGACAGAATGACAGAAAGACGTTGGACCCAAGTGACAGATGTGAAACTCGAAGCTTGGTGCTTTCCTCCTGGAATTCAGTCTTGCTATAAAGTTGTAACCTTTGCTATGCACCCATTTATTCTTTTTAGAATGCAAATACTTCATCTTTGTGATTGCATATTGGAAGTATCTTTTTGAGTTTAAAAAATCATTTATATGTTAAAAAAAGTAAATAAAAATGGGGCTTGAGAGATGGCTCAGTGATTAAGAGCACTGACTGCTCTTGCAGAGGACCCAGGTTCGATTCCCAGCACCCACATTATGGCTAACAACCATGTGTGACTCCAGTTCCAGGGGATCCAACACCTTCTTCTGCTCTCCATGGGCATCGCATGACACAGTCACACTTACACAAATGCAGGGAATACACTCATGCACATAAGAATGATAAATAAATAAATTATAAAAAGTAAATAAAAATAAAGCACCATTTATTATACTCAGTATTGATTTTAAGCGTGTAAACACACACACAACAATAGCAGGCCGCATCATCTTTAGCTTGGAATAGGAGGAGCCCAAACCTATTGTATTTCCCATCTCAGCTCTCCTCCTGGTCTGGCCTCTGTACTGGTATTCTAGTATTATTTCTAAAGTACAGCTCTGGGGACAACTGTCAGATTAAAGCATTTCCTTGGTTTCCCACACAAATGATGGACCTGAAAGCTGGCATGTTTTGCAGATCAGCTTCCAACCTAACCTGGCATCTGATGCTCTCTGCACTTCATAATGTTCCTCACTCATAGAATAGGCTTAGCTTGTCACCGTGTGCCAAGTGTGTGTCCTGTCACACCGAGTATGTACTGGAAATTCTGTGTTTTCATTCAGCAACACATTGATCTCCTCCTTCAAGATTCAAGTCAAATGGAACACACGTTGTGAAGCATTCCTTACCCCTGGGAGCTGAAAGGACTGGAAAGGAGAGTCAATAGACACTTAGTCCAAATCACTTGTTCCAAAGATGAGAAGAAAAATGTGCAATTGAGTGAAGCCTCTGCTTAACTTTATAGCAAGTTAATGACAATGTCAGGACAAACATCCATGGTTTCTTGTATCTGTTCTCCTTTTTAAACTTCACTTACATGAACATAAATAGAAGACTAGACTGAAGGTCTATGTTATGGTCACATCTAGTTATTACACCTGCCCAGGTCACCTCCAAAAGGGAAACTGTTCTGAGACATCAATTACAGTGGACTTAGATCTCTGTGACCTTGGGTGATTCCATTCCTCAGAATAACAATCCCCACCTCAAAAAACCATGGGGAATTTGTTTCAGTTTTATGTCCAAGTAGTACAATGATTAAAGCTCAATAAATGTCAGTTCTTCTACCCATTTCATATCCGATGTAGCCTAAACATGGTAACTTCTAAGATGAACCCATTGTTAAATGACCAATGTAATTAAATAGCATTTTATTTAATCCATCTGAAAAAAAACCCCACAGCTTTGATATAAATTCCTCTGGTGAGGGTACTGTCACCATGTTACATAATACACATGTTCACTTTAAGGAATGGGGTAGGTGGCATTGCCATCAAACTCAGTTTTGGATATTGACCCCCCCCAACCTGGAAGATGGTCCAAATGTGCAAAGAGAAGGAACCAAAAAAATCTTCAACTACAAATGACAACACACACACACACACACACACACACACACACACACACGCAGAAAGAGGGAGAGAGATCAAAGGCAGATTATAGCTGCCCACGAGAGAGACCAAGAAGATTCACATTGGGGCAGTAAGATCAAGGCATCCAGAAGACCTTTGCAGGACTTCTGACCATATCTGGAGAGGAATCAAAGGCTGAATCCTTGGCTATTGCATTTCAAAATAAATAAAGACTTCTCTACTTCCTTCACAAAAGATCAGCCAAGCTAAATTTATACACTAGAATATTACCCTGGGAGCTGTCCCTGCAAGAAATAATTTTAACCCTAATAGTTCTCTTTGTTTTGAATCCAAGTCTTCTGCCTTTCCCTGTTCAGCCATTAGCAGGCAAATTAGAAAAGCATCCTATCAAGAAATATTTATTAGGCAAATGGTGCAGTGTGCTGTATCAGAGGAAATGTCAGTCTCTAGGCTTATTCATACATCTCTCCTTAATTATTCTAAATTTATCTTATTACTATTTCCTTCTTTTTTAATTTATGTGTATGAGTGTAATGCCTGCATGTATGTAAGTGCACCCATGGCATCCAATGCCCGCGGAAGTCAGAAGAAGGTGTTGGATCCCCTGGAACTGCAGTTACTACAGACAGTTATTAGCCACCATGCTGGGATTTGAACTGGGTCCTCTTCAAGAACAGCCAGTGCTTTTAACTGCTGTGCTATCCTTCTAGCCCACTAGTTCCTTCCTGGAGATGAGGCAATGCGCTTTTTGGCAGGTCATCCTGTAAGTGTCAGAATCCTTCATTTGAGCATAAGGCCTATTGACTACACTTCACTGGAAGTAAAGAGCAACTTGATTACTGAAAATCCTCTCTGCCTGGGCCACAGCCATCGTGAGCAAAATAAACCTCCGTGCTGTTTCTCCTATTTCATGCGGTTCCCTGTGAATAATCTCCCAGAAGCACATGTGACTGCTGGAAATGAAATCCCATGAAAGTGACTACCTGCACAAAAGCCTATGACCCTTGAGACTTGGGACCTCTAGCAGGCCTTGTCTGGAGGGCTGTGCAGAAGATGCCACTTGGGTACTGATGCCGCCCACTGCTCCATCTGCTAAGAGTCTCTCTCTCTCTCTCTCTCTCTCTCTCTCTCTCTCTCTCTCTCTCTCATTTACCATCAGTGGTACCATCCAGAATGAGGCCTCCTCCAGGGAACACTGCCCCTCAGACCCACTTCACCATAGAATATCTCAGAAGGTCCACCGCAGTTGTAGAGGTCCCCACAGAACAGATGGAACCCTGCATTGTGAACACCTCACAATTCGTCTCCTTCTCTACTCATTCTCTCACAGGCAGTGATCTCACAGCATCTCTCCAGCATGAACTTTCTACATGTGGTGATGAACCTTAGAATTGGTAGAGGAGCCTGACTTAAGATTGTCCTGTTAGATCCAGGAGGAATAGAGAGGAACAAAAGTTTCATTCTCAGCAGCACAAATATTTGAGCACTGAATAATATAAATACCTTTAGCATTTATCACAATGCCTGGGACAGGGGAACCAATATATATTTCATACCAATTAGACATACCTAACATTATTGAGGACTTACTATTTTCAAGACATAAATCTAAATTCTTTGCATAAAACAACTCATTTAATTTTTATAAGTCAAGGAAATAAACATTGTCATTATCTACTTTGAAAAGAGAGGGGCTAGAGAGCTGGCTCAGTGGTTAAGAGCACTGGTTGCCCTTGAAGAGGACCCAGGTTAGGTTCCCAGCACCTATGTGGCAGCTAACAATCATCTGTAACTCCAGTTCCAAGGAATCCAACACCCTCTTCTTACTTCCATGGGTACCGCATGATACTGTGCTCTCACATATATGCAGGCAATGCAATCATACACATAAAATAAAAATAATGAATAAAATATAAAAAAGAGAAATATAGGCACAGATTATTTTCTATGTTAATAAACTAATTGGCAAAGCTAAGGTTTTTTTAATTGAATTTTGTGTATTTCATACAGAACATCTCAGTCTTAAATCACTTTTAAGATTTTAACACTAGCTGATTAATCTGATTTATACTCTGAATACTTTTTTTAGCATTAATTTCATTCAGTAACCACATTTATCTGCTTTCCCACACAAAAGTTTCTCCTTTGATATTTCACAATTGATGAGATCAGAAGAAGGGGGATTATTAAGGAATTTCCATTTAGGCCACAGTAGACTAGATACCTCCACTACAAAGCCAATTTTTTAATCCCTGGAACCTATGGGTGTGTTACTTTACATGGCAAAGAGGACTTTGCATATGAGGTTAAATTAAGGATGTTGTAGAGATAGTCCGGATTTTCCCAGCAATCCTCATGCATAATCACAATTGTCTTTAAAAGGTAGAGGAGGAGGGGGTTACTCTGAGAAGAAAGGAGAGAAGAGAATGCAGTGTAGCAATAGGATCAGGGATTGTAGTGATACAGACATTGGAAGCTAGATGAGGGAAAATGGAGTGGGCAGGAAGGGGAGAGAAGGAGAAAGATGAGGAAGTAGAGGAAGAGGGAGAGGAAAAGGAAGATGATGAAGACAGGAGCAGAAGGAGGAACAAGAGGAGGAGAAAGAAGAGGAGGAGGAAGAGGAGGAAAGGAGGAAGAAGAGGAGGAAGAGGAGGAGGAGGAAGAGGAGGAGAAATGAAAAGAAAAGAGGAAAAGAAAAGGTAGGACTAGATCCTACTCTGGAGCTACAAAGGGAACCAGACTTACTGGTTTCTTGCTTTTAACCCTGAAAGCCTCATCCCTGATAACAAGAAAGTATCTCTTGTTTTAAGGAAATAAATCTGCTTTGAAAACAACCAGAAACACATGAGGCCACAGAAAATCACTTACATGCAGTATTACTTGGCAATTAGATCTTCCTAGCCAGTATAAGTTTATAGGAAAAGGCTGGAGAGCTTTGCAAGTTTGCTTTGGGGATTGGATCCCTTCTACCAATACCATAAAGGACAGTGGCTAGGTAGGGGATGAGATTCAAAGAATGAACATACACTTTGTCATTAGTATTCATAAGCACCGTTTCTATTGCCAAAATTTAATTTCTGAGTCAGAAGTGTACATAAGACAGGTTAAGTAGAAAATCTTGCATAGTAAGATTTGTACTTAAACTTCAGAGTATGTCTGTATTCTATATGACAAATGGTAGTCAAAACAAAAACAAGTCTTGTTAAAGGCCTCATTGATATGAACATGAGACAGATATGACCGCTCCTAAATACTGACTGCACTCTAACCTTGCATGAGGAAAAGAAAATGAGGAGAACCTATCCTATGCCAGTGATGTCTTCCCTCAAAAACAGATGTCTTTCTAACTTTAGACATCCTTCTCCCACTCCAACCATCTTAACCCCTCAATCAGCATCCTTAAACACTTCCTGGGACAAAGTAGATATAGAGAAAGAAATACAGTAACTATCTCCTTTACGTCACTATCTAGTTATACTCGGCAAAAGGTTTGGCAGCAACTATGTCATGAAATACAAAGAGAAGGAAATGCTTCACTTCTGAGCAGTCAGAAGTCACCATCTCAAGGAAAATTACGAATAGAGTCTACAAATGTAAGAAGGACCAGCACTTTTCAATCTTCCTGCCAAGAGAGAATAATTTCACAGTGATTTCTCATCCATGCTGATACAATTTTACCCTTATAAAGCACAATCAAAATGAGAGACCAGAAAAAAAAAAAAAAAAGAAATGGAAAGTCAAGTCTTTTACAAAATAAAAGCACAAGTTATTTTGCTTATGAAATTCAAAGAACATAAAATTACTCTTTCAAAAGCTATCGCCATTTTTGGAAACTTACTCATAATTTCTACCCTGATCTTGTCACCATTTTGAACCTACCATTAAAGGATGGGAAGTACTGGTCTGTTTTCTGGTGGCTGTGGCTCTAGACTCAACACAAAAGTTCCACTGTGCTCCATTGGAGTCAACCATCACCATCTTATACTCCTACTAGCTCTGAGGCATCCCTACTGTCTTACAAACGGTAATTTAATTTTATATTTATACATTGTGTGTGTGTGCACACGTGTGTGAGTGCTCATCTGTGTATGAGTACACATGATCCATGGCACATATGTGGAAGTCAAAAAAAAATATTCAGGAGTCACTAGTACTCTCCTTCCATTGAAGGTTCTGGGGATCAAACCCAGAAAGGCTGTGCAGCAAGCACCTTTACCTTCCAAGCCATAGGGCCAGCCCAATTTTTTTTGTTATTGTTGAAAATTTCCATTTACTTTATATAAGAGTTCTTAAATATTAACATAATCCAAAAACTATGTTGCTTATATAACTGGGTTAAGAACATCTCAAACTCCTTAAAATAGGATAATTGTATTTTGAGATCATTGGGTGATGTCTATGGAAAGTATGTGGAAGTTAATTGTTCAAAGACTTCTGTACCAACATTTAGATCTCCAATTGTTTAACAAAATATACTATTAGAAAGGTCAAAATAGGCTGGAGAGATGGCTTATTGGTTAAGAGTATTTGCTGCTCTTTCAGAGGATCTGAGCTCTGTTTCCAGCACCCACATTGGGCAGCTCACAATGTCCTGTAACTCCAGCCTTCTGGGTCCAAAGCCTTCTGGTCTTCATGGACACACACGTGCGTGTGCGCACGCACACACACACACACACACACGTGTACACACACACACACATGCACACACGAAAATAAAATAAAATAGTAAAATAAAATAAAAACAAATCTTTAAAGAAGTCAAATTATATATTTTCTTAAAACACTGTTCCAGAAAGTCCCACCCTAGCATCCCGGACTCAGGATCTTTGCCCTTAAAACCAAAGGATTTGTGGTCTTAATCAGTAATCCTTTTAATTCTTAGGCACAAAATATTTAAAAAAAAAACTAGCCAATTAATTTACAAAAAAATTCACAACACAAATCATTCTCCCCTAATGAAATACAACAAATTCTCTTCCATCTCTGCATTCTTGCAGAGCTTCATAACTACATTGTGCTAGTTAGTGTGTTCTGAAGTCTGCTTGCATATCTCATCTTCTTTTGATTAACGTCACTTGTAATATTTTGAAAGGAAACATTTGGGGGTTTTGTAGTCTTTATTCCAGAAATCTTTTGGCAGAGAACACGCAGGATCCGCATCCAGGGAAGAGGCATAATGACTGTTTCAAGGAAAATTGTACTGGTCCTGAGATAGCTGGAAGTCATTTGGGCTTCATTTAGTTTTGGCTTCATGGGATAACTGATCAGATGAACCTAGAAGAAAGCTATCTGCATCCAACATCTGCAAAGTGGTTGATACTCGTGGTTGTTTGATGGGCAGATAAATCACAATATAATCTTTACCTACCTGGCTAGAATCTCTTGATTCTAAAAAGCATACCTTCCTGTCACATTCAAACTTTCCATTGACTTTTCTCCCTTGGAGAGTAAAGTTTTGTTTCTTACACATCACCCCATCCATCCAAAAAAGTACCATGCTTGTATAAGAATTATGTATTTATGGCACCTAGAAGGTAAGCTTCGTTAGGATTCATTAAAAATTGTTGTACCAGTAGGATCCAGAGAGGGGCCTGGTGTCTGCCGCAATCTGAGGCATTTCTTCCCTTCAATGCCCAGAGGAGTCAATCCTTCTGCTGGGACTTTCTGGTACTTCCTATTCCTTGCAAAGCTGCATTTTCTTTTTCAGCCATTTAGTTGGTGATACTCTGGCCTGTTGGAACATACAAATCATTTCCCATAGTTAGTTTTAAGCTTTGGATTGCCAGGTTTTTTGACAAAAAGTTTTCATATTTATATATATATCCCCCTTTTTTATTTTAGGTTTTTATTTTTAATGAATCCTAACGAAGCTTACCTTCTAGGTGCCACAAAGGTTTTAATACAAGAGACTTTCTTAACTCCCCCCTATAGAATAAGGAGAAATATGAGGAGGATGAGGTCGTTCTCCAGCTGTAGATTGGAGCCAGCTGTTATAGAGGTATTCTCTTGTAAAATCAGTAGAACTGCCTTCTTTGATTGACTAATGGACATAGAAAAAATGTGAGGGGGATTATTCTCTATTCAGAACCAAATACAATGCTAAAGTCTCCTTAAGCTATGCACTTAAGCAAAATATATTAATACAGGAACTCTGACATCAACAATGGATTATTCTGCCAAGGAGATGTTGGCCAGGGGATCCAAGCCCCCACAAAAGGTAAAGGCTCCTTGCCTCCAAACTGGGATATCTGCAGGAAGAGAGGCAATAAGGCCCTGCTGTTGAAGACCTGATATAAACATGGGAAAGATGTATGGAGACCACACTTGCAAGTATACAGATGGTCTCTGGAATGCCAGAGAGTGTTACCAAAGGCCACTAAAGCAAATATAGGTCTCCTTGAGTCAAGCAAGACTCCTCCATCAGCACCAGCTACACCTCATCTGCCTGGAAAAGCGGTGCAGCAGTGGCAGCCATATGTCTGTATATCCCAAATCTAATTGGCTATTAGCTCTCTCCTTGGAGGAATAACCCATGGCTGATGCCACAAGCTTACATCCTCTAAAGGTTAGGAGACGTTATAAGCCACACGAAGACCCTGTCATACTTAACAGAAGAAAATGTAATTCATGGATTAACATACCATCCAAACATCTGTGTCTATAACAAGGTAACCTACCATAAAAATTAGTACTGTTTAAATCCTATATATCTAATTGCTTGTGCTTCATTTGTAGGATTGAAAGGCTATATATTATACTGTTTAAGTACCTATATATCTAATTGCATGTGCTTCATTAGTAGGATTGAAAGGTTATGCCTGAACAAGCTGGCAGCCCATGAAAGAAAAAAGCCAGAATTGACTAGAGACCAAGACAACAGCTCCAGAGAAAGTAGACTGTTTTGCTTCTCATCCACCAGTGCCCCTTTTCTAAGCCTAGGGAACAATCTGCGGAAGAGGGGGCGTGGTAGAATGTAAGGGCTACGATTGGGGTGAATGGTGAAACTACAACAATATAGACTGGACACTCATTTGATCAACTTGATTGAACATACAAGCCCCACGCCCCCTTCTGGATGGTGGGACCCATGAGCTGTGTGGGTTTGGGCACAACTGATTGGAAATTGATTTTACATGAAGGATGCTTGTACTCACAGACTATCACCTACTGTTTAAAAAAAACAGAGAAAGACGCAGAAAAGTTATGGCAGAATGCATGATCTGGGACGGGTAGGGGTGGGGTGGGGGGAAGGGAAGGGGATATATGCCTGAACTGAATTGGAAAATGATGTATGAAATACACAAAACATCAATAAAATAAAATAAAAAGAATTATGTATTTATATCCAAAATGGTTAGTTTTCTGGGAAGAACAAAAAATAATCCCCAGTAATTAAAGCATCCAATTTTTGAATGGACATTATGTCAAATTTCTTATGATTATTTGTTCTTTAATCCTTGAAATTCTGCTAAGAGGATATTTGAATCCCTATTTCTTTCTTTTTTTTAAAATTTTATTTATTTTTGAATGTGTATGAATGTACTGTCTGCATGTAGGTTTGTGCACCCATGTCGTGCAATGCCGCGGAGATCAGAAGAGGGTCTCGGATTCCCCTGGAACTGGAGTTCTCCTGGAATTGGAGTCACAGACGGTTCTCAGCCGCCATGTGGGTGCTGGGGATCGAACCCTGGTCCTCTGCAAGAGCAGTCGGTGCTCTTAACCGCTAGGCTATCTCTCCAGCCCCAAATCCCTATTTCTTAAGCAGTGAAACAAAAGATCAATGGGGTTAAAGAACAAGATTCTTAGTGAGGAAGTGACAAAGCCAAGATAGGTTTCACAAGAATGTGTATTTGTTATATTCTATCTATAAATACATTGTCAGACACACAAGAGCCTAAGTACCATAATACAGGGTGAATTACCAGGGAAGTCAATGAGAGGATCAGGCCAAAGCATCAAGCAACCACCTGCTTCAGGCACTAGAGAACCTAGAAAGCATATCTGACACTCAGCCACTTGGACTGATTCCGTGACAGGTTGCTGGAGTCTCCACTAGCTGGAAGAACCTTAGTATACAGAGGGTTCACTGTGTCATGTGGAGAAGTCTCTGATGACTTATCTCTCTACTTCATAGCTCCGTATGAATCTTTATATAGAGAAAGGTCAATGTCACTTTTTCCCACCATAGAGCCCTGTAGGTAATAACCAGGTTTCCTCACGCTTCAGCAAAGTGCTGCAGGAAATGGGGTGAGCCTGCACCATGGTAAAAAATGAAAAAAAAAAAAAACCAATAAACTGATTCTTAATTATTCAAAATTTGAAGACCCAGCTATCCAACAAAAATACACCTTTCTGGTCTGAAGAAGCCAAACAAGAGAAATGGACTAGCCATTAAATTAACCATAGTTATTGGGGATATTAACACAGTCCTAAATATTTTACTATGAAATGTCTCTCCCTTGCTTTCCCCTAGAGAATTCAAAAGTCTACCAAATTGTATTAGGAAGTCATTTTTCAATTATTTACAAATAAAATAGGGCAATCAATCAGAGTTGCTGGGCAGAAATAAATAATTACACATGAATGATAGAGTTCCATCTGAAAGCAAATATCTCATACTACAGAGGGTCTTCAAGCAGGAAAATAAACATTCTTTTGTGGGTTATGGTATGGAGACCTGCCTCTCCCCAATACCACTCACACCTTGTCACAGAGAGGCAGGAATAGCATAACAGAAAACATGTATGGTAATTCCTATCACCTTTCATTGTTGTTCAGTAGAAAGCCTAGAAAAGACTCATACACAAATGCTACAAATTGCTTCTGTTAGGTTTGAGGTTCTTGGAGGCAAGATTTATTATTGTTTGTGTGTTTGTTTCTCTCTCTTTAGAAAAATAACATGATAAATACAGTGTGGAACCCTGTCTAAACTCCTAGAACGGAATATTAATTGAAGGTCTACTGAAATCTAAATAGATTATGTAGGTCAGTTTAGTGGAACTGACTTCAGAAAGTTGTCTTCTAACTTCAAACTGTCTCTATGGCATGCACACATGCTCACTTACATACACACATCATACACACCAACACACACATGGATAATAAATAAAAATCTAAAAGAACAAAAAGCCCACAAATAACAGTAAGGTCAAGATCGCATACCATTTTGAAGAGCATGGTGAAATTTTGATGTGCCCTACTCCTTCCCATGCAGAGCACAAATTCCACTGCTGTCCAGCACCTCCACACTGGGCATGTCATCAATTCATTAGTCATTTCAGTTGCCATTTTGGTCATTAAATCAACTCTTGCGATGCCACATTGCTTATGCCCAAATAATCCTTAGCTGACTTAAAACTCATTACTCAAAATCATATGATATGAGGTACCAAAGCAGCATGTGAGGGAGGGCAGATTAATTCCACTATTAAGTGGCAACACTACAGGTCAGAGAGCAAGTAGTATATTCATAAAATGTGGTACTATACACAGTTCCAGACATCAGGCTGGGGCATTGCAAAGCATCCACTGTGGATGAGGCAAGACTATCATGTATATTCTATAGAATAATTTTGTATCCACCTAGAGGTAAATGCACTAGCTATGGAAAGATGAATTAATGTTCCAAACATCATGTAGCTTTAATTTTTTAATTTCATTTTTGTCTTTCAGTCCATTTATGTGCTTTATGACATTTATTGATTTGATATATGTTGAACTGTCCCTACATTTCTGGAATAAATCTGACTGGATCATGGCGGATGGCTTTTTGATATGTAATTTGCTAGTAGTCTGTTGTTAATTTTTGCATCTATATTCATTAAGGATATGGGTCTATGGTTTTCTTTTTGGTTGTATCTTTGCCTAGTTTTGGTATTAGAGTGACACTGGCTTCATAGAAGGAATTTGGGAGATTTCCTTCTGTTTATATCCTTTTGAGTAACTTGAGTAATAATGTCTTTTCACCTGCATCCAAGCTTACTGTTAAACTGAATCCCTATATGTGCTTTGCAATTAACCTATAGTTTATTTTAGACTTTGTAAACCTGATATATGTATTGAGTGTAGATAAAATTAAACAGAAAAAAATACATCAACTTCCTATGCAATTTAGGAATGTAAAATTATATTTCTTTTTACCTGCATGTAACTTCACTGTTAAAATCTGAATCCCTAAATGTGCTCTGTAATTAACCTTTAGTTTATTTTCAGACTTTGTAAATTTGGTATATGTGCGGAGTGTATATATACACACTTTGGACTAATATACGATTAAAGGAAACAAAAAAAAAGACTTGCTCAAAATTTACTGTTAACAAAACAGTAAATTTCTGTATCAGCTAAAAAGACTGAGAAAAGAGGCAAGACATGTATGTATGGCAGAATGCATGAGTTCTGCAGGGGGTGGGGGGCATGGATGGGGGAACAGGCATAAACTTGATTAAGAAATATTGTATGAAATGAACAAAAGCTCAACAGGAAATTAAGAAAAGAATTACTTTATTTTATGTATATGAATGTTATGCCTGCATGTATGTAAATGCACCCATGTCATACAGTGCCCGTGGAGGACAGATCTCCTAGAACTGAAGTTATAGACAGTTGTTAGCCACCATGAGGGTCCTGAGATTATTCAGCAAGAATAATGAGTGCTCTTAACCATTCAGCTATCTCTCCAGCCCTGCACTTTTATTTTTATATTCACTAATTACATACTGGACCAAAACAAATCATCAATTAAATATTTCATATCAAAATCCACTCAGCATTTAAGTGAGTCTACTACAGAGAATGAGTTTAAGTCAACACCCCAGCATCCACAACCTGGTAAACCCTGTGCATCAAATTACTCTGAAAAAAATGACTGCAAACGTTTCATATTCTCACAGACTCCACACTGCAACCGATTTCTCCACAAAGATCATGACAATATTTGACATAGGCAACACAATGTCATTGAAGGCATACATGTTTCATAAAGTCGTGTAGAGGCACCAGAAAAGTTGTCTGGGGGTAAAGTTTCTATCTAGGTACTTCTACTCTCACATTTCACTAACTTAAAATGTCCAGCTTATCATCTCATCTTGGTAGTGATTTATAGAAGTGAGTCACCAGACTGATGAGATTTCCCCAGAATTTAAAAATGGATTTTGGAGCCTGGGTGTCAGGATGCATATGCACAATCCAAGTTCGTTGGGAAGCCTGGGCAGAAAGCATCTTTGAGACTGTTCTACCCTAGACACAGCAGGATGCCGTTCCTGGATACAGAAAATGTCATGTAAGATGTAGAGTAGACTGTATATTGATTATCACTGTCTACAATCCATTCTCTTTACATACAAGGAAAACCAATGAGATTGATCAGTCAAGTATTTGATCTGTATCAGTAAGACACACAACACAGTATTGGACCAAGGAGTACACATTGCAGAATTCAGTTACACATAAACATGTCTTCTTTGTTCTTAGTCTCATTTTTCTGGATTCTGTTTGGTTACATACACCCTTTGAGTTCTAGACCAGGCACGACCAATATAAAATTCAGTCAGGATTGGAATGTCTGATTTATATTTTTCAGTCAATAGTGGTAATACCAGGCTGGAAAACAGAAATTAATTAATGATTCTTTTAAAATATAAATTATAACAGCTGTGAAGACACAAGAAAACAATGAAGGCTTACCAAATCTTGGCACTTCCAGCTATTTTTCTTGTATGAGAAATGCCTTTATTTCATACTGAAGATTTTAACTTCAAATATCCATATTACTAAGAACTAAGGGGTGAATATATATATATATATATATATATATGTCAAAGACAAAGCTTTTCATCATTTTCAATTATATTGACTGAGAGATTCCCAAGAATGTGATTAAGATCTATTGTATGAAATGTACAAAACAATTTTTTAATTTGAGGAAAAAATAAATATATTTGAAGAAAAGAATACAAATTATCCCTAATACACTGTATAATTTAAGTTTGATATGAAATGGGGAAAGACTACTAAATAAAGAAAACAAACAGAAAAGAAAGTCTGCCTTATATTGCATTGCCTACGTTCATCAAAAATAATTCCCAAATTCAACAATTGTATAATGCCATATTATCTATCTATCTATCTATCTATCTATCTATCTATCTATCTATCTATCTATTTGACAGGGTCTCCTATAGCCCCAGGCCACCTGAAACTCTATGTAGACCAATCTGGCCTCTGTGTCACAGAGATCTGCCTGTCTCTGCCTCCCAAGGCCTGGGATTAAAGGTGTACATGAGCACACCCAGGATTGTTACTTTTTATTTAAAATTGAACTGAATTATCTCAGGGCTGAAATTATTGTTCAATGACTTAACTATTAATAAAAATGTCTACATAATTATTTAAGGATATTCCCATCATGAAAAGAAGTATATATGAACACCTGTTTGTTATACTCCAACCAAGTTTCAATAATTTACTATGAGATCATTTTAAAATATTTTAAAATAGGTAAAGATGGCCTAGCAGTTAAGAGCGCCGACCGCTCTTGCAGAGGACCCGGGTTCGATCCCCAGCACCCACATGGCGGCCGAGAGCCGTCTGAAACTCCAATTCCAGGAGAGCTCCAGTTCCAGGGGAGTCCGACACCGTCTTCTGACCTCCGCGGCATTGCACGTCACGGGTGCACAGACCTGCATGCAGACAATACATTCATACACATATGGAAATAAATAAAAAAAAATTAAAATAGGTAAACAGGAATATATTGTATTTTTTACTTAAAATTTCTTTTTTTTTTATTTGATTTTTTTTATTGATGCTTTGTGCATTTCATACATCATTTTCCAATTCAGATCAGGCATTTTTCCCTTTCCTTTCCCCCCCACCCCCACCCATCCCCACCCTCTCCTCCCCCCTCCCTCCCTCTCACCTTCTCCCCTCTTCT